>JANHFR010002394.1:227840-242942 GCA_032468015.1 Mimophis mahfalensis | reverse complement strand
TAGAATAGAATAGAATAGAATAGAATAGAATAGAATAGAACAGAACAGAACAGAACAGAACAGAACAGAATAGAATTCTTTATTGGCCAAGTGTGATTAAACACACAAGGAATTTGTCTTTGGTGCATATGCTCTCAGTGTACATAAAAGAAAAATAAAATACATTCATCAAGAATCATAAGATACAACATGTAGTGATAGTCATAGGTTACTAATAAGCCATCAAATCATACTAAGAAACAATAAAACAATATACATTGTAAAGATACAAGCAACAGGGTTGGAGTCGTAAGTGATAGGTACTAGGAAAGATGAGAAGAAGAATAGCAATCTTAGTAAATAGCAGTCTTAGTAAATAATTTGATAGTATTGTGGGAATTAGTTGCTTAGCAGTGTTATGGCATTTGGGAAAAAATTGTCCTCGTGTCTATGTAGTTGTTCTGGTGTGCAGTGTCCGATAGCATCATTTTGAGGGGTAAAAAAAAGAAAGGCAAAATTCTCAAAAAAGTAATGCATATACTTCTAGCCACCAGAATTGTGCAGTCTGTAGTAGAGGTATTGAGATTCAGAACAGAAGTCCCCAGGTTAAATATCAATAAAACAATTGACTAATGGGGAGCCTTAAGACAGGATGGAAGTGTAGCCCAGTCTTACAATGAGAATGTTGTTGATTTAATGCAGTGTGAGTGTGTATGTCTTTGCCAGGAGTTTCTGCTATAAAATAGTATTTCCAGGAATTTATAGTGATTATAGTCCCGCCCCTTTGAAAGCAATTCAAAAGAGGAAAAACAGAAATAAATGAAATCAGAATGAAAAAACATTTATTTTGCCCATCCTTGCTCAATTTATTTATCTTCTTCCAAGGCTTATAGATGATTAGGAAGTCTCACATTGTATTATGTCTATAGTATTGTCAAAATGCCTACTTTCTAACCATCCTAAGCATCAATCAACTCACTTGTCATTAATGGACAAATAATATAATAATAGTTTAGCATTACGGGACACTGGATTTATGATTATCGCCAAACCCTGATGGGGGAAATTCTCATTTACCTTTTGCAGCAGTAGCTTTGATTCCATCACTAGATGTGGGGTGGCAATGACCTAGAGGCAACTTACTTGTGACAGAGCTACTGGATATGAGTGTCTGTGTGTTACATACTAGAGAAACAAGTTAAAAATTCTTCTTGTGCATTGGTTGCTGTGCTGCCTGTTACGATCTCTGAAAAGCTTCTGCATTACCCTCAAGGCTGAAGTCACAACGTCTTTTGTCACTGAGTGATTTCAATCATGATCTGTGGCAAGGCCTAAGAAGGCTTGAGATTCCATGGCCTCTATGATGACCGTGGGCTTATATAAAACGACTTTGGCTTGACTCACACCAGCAGGCACACTCTTGATTTTGTGTTTGCCTCAGAGAGCGGTTGCTAGATAATCTGGATTCAGAGGTTACATCATCTAACATTTACTATGGTCAGATCATTTTATGGTCCAGATGAGACTCTGATTCTTGGAAGCCCTGCAGGGAGAGTGGACTGATTAAAATGGTATGCCCCAGGCACCATATGAATCCAGATGGACTTCAGCAGGCGGTTGGTGATTTACCAGGCAACCTGATAGGTAGCTCTATTGATTGTAAGGGTAGCCAATGGCAACAGAAGGCAACCTGACCCCTGAACACGATTGTTCCCAAGCAGCCTCTCTTTGTTCATCAATTCCAATTGTCCCCTTGCTTTACTGAGTAGCTCTAGGAGATGAAGTATCATTAGAAATGCTTAGGATGTTGGAAGAAGACAAAAAGTAAATCTTTCTATATTGTTCTGGCAACAACATTTGCATATTATTGCCAAGGAAATCAAGAATTGAGCCCAGTTTGAAGCAGTCTTTATTTTAAAGAAGATAATAAGGTATAAGATAAGTGGACATTCCTAAATTCATAATATAATTAGATACAAAGTCTAGATTCTTACTACGATATATTTCACCTAATCTATGACATTCTCCACGTAATTCACTTATTGCCTTTCTATATTTTTAGCCTGCTAGAAATACTCTACAAGTGTATTTCTAATGCAAATTCATATTAGAGGAAACTGACAGAAGTATGTGCAGCAAAAGATGAAAAAATGATTAATTGCATATATGCCTTATGTTTTTGCCAACTCTTACAAGTTTTATAAGACAAATTCTTTCAGACGTTTTTAATCAACAGCCTCAGAACTATCTATATACTGCTATTCTGTTTAAAGCAGTGCCAAAACCCACATACAGATCTGATTAAGGACTGACAGTGAGTGTTTCACTTTAAAAACCAAATTTTTTAAAATAAGTCTTGTAAATAGGACATGAAAGCATTTAGATTAATATAAACCCCAGAAATTTATTCAGAAAAGCCTCATCCATTGAAAACCTGTCTGATAACGATATAATTTCTCTTCATATATTTCACTTTAAATAGCATATGGAACAATTTGCAGGCTCTACTTCTATACCACAGCTGGGCCATTTGCTGCCCATTATACTAACAGGTAATATGGATTAGTCAAGAATAAGGATGATCATTCCCACTATCTTATTGCAAGGTGGATATGGCTAACAAACTATTTTATCCTTTTACACTAGCCAGAAAAAGAATCCATGGTTTGTTAAATAAATAATTGGAGTCCTTAATCTATGCTCCATGAATCCTGTAGAACTGAAATTTGGCAAGTTTTATTAAAATGTTTTATGACATTATCATAAAGGAGTTTATGACAAAATGCAAAAAACTTCAGAAAACTTTTCCCGTTTGACTGTGCAGTACAGTTCAACATGGACTGTTTTCAAGACAGATGCATCTCTAAATGTATTCATTTATTTTGAAATGAAATGACAGTTATGAAAAAGAGACAGATAATAACATGCTCTTACTCTTGAGCTATTTGATTAAATAACTGATCTCATTGCTACAGAGATTTCTTCCTTATTCTTCACTGAAAGAATAGAACTATTTTGTACCTATCCTGCAGTAAGCAGAAAACTGCCCCCAAAGCCTAACCTCTCTCTGTATCAATTCACTTACAGTCACTGCCTCCCACCCCACACCCTGCAACAACTTCATGCATCACAAATCGTAACAGTTTTTACACACTGTTGGACAGTGTCAGAAAGGAAGAAAATGCTACTTCAACACCAGCTAAGGGTAATTTTAAAATGAATCCCAAGCACAGTAAAGAAAGGTTGGAGTGTAAATGATGTGACTGAGCCGATATTACAGAGGAAAATACAAACTGAACAAGTGCAGCAGACAGGAAGTTTGGGGAAGCAGGTGGACTGTGGCCAAAAGTGGAGAAAAGATGGACACAACCAACCGATGAAACAAAAAAATGGGGGCAGAGAACGAGATGGAAAGGCATGGGAGTATGATCAGGTATGGAATATAACAAAAAGGGATATAGTAAAGGGGCGAAGGGAAAATTGTGGTTGTTTTTTTTATTTCCATTTATATGCCACCCTTCTCCAGAGATTCAGGGCGGCTTACAATACACTATAGCAATTGCTATAGTATTAAAATGTGAAATAATATTAATATAAAGTTAATTAAGATGGTCAATGTTAAAATGAACTGAAATAAATTATTTAGAAATGAAACTGGAATGAATAGTTGTTATTAATATTCAAACTTAATTGTATTTACACAAATAGAGAAATGTTATCTAGACTTAAATTTCTTTTTTTCCTTTTTTTTTTGAAAAGCTGTATAAATTAAATATAGGAAAAAGACAAAGCCTGCAAGACTGTAGCACATTCCCAGCTCTCTGAGAACTCTGTAAAATCAAGCTCAGAACTATTAGTAGGTTGATATTGTAATCATTAAACTAGTGTAGAGTTTAATAAAGTAGATCAGGATCTAAGTAAAAGCTCCACTTCAAAAATTTCCTTCATGTACTGTAAATGGTAACCAAGCACCATATTAGGTAGCCCTTGTTTAATAAATGACTCAATAAATATTCACAGTTACAGTGATGACAAACTAACTTTGCGACCAATCCAAATACAGCTTAAAACAATTAGCCTGACATCTATGACTTTTGCAGGTCTATAAAGCAAAGGAAAGCTGAAATCAGATTGTAAGGACCACTTTGCTTAATGCCTGAGTTTCTACTCTCAACTCTAGTTGCTAAATGAAGATTATCTGTACATTTAGCCAATTTTGAAGACTGAAAACAGTTTATAAGAAAGAGGGCAAAAATTCTTTTTTTATATTAAGAAAGATATAAATGTGTCCGGAGCCCATCAATTTTTAAAAATGTTTAATCAGTTTAATTTCTAGCTGTCATCACACTAAACTGTCAAAGATTAACTAGGGAAAAGCACATGCAAAATATTTATCAAAAGCTTAGCCAGAGATTAAACACTAGTTCTTGGTGGCAGGAAATGTTAACATAAATAGTTCACTTATATTAACATTTCAGATGCATTTGGCCAAATTTCTTGGAAGCCACTAATAGTGCTGGGAAACCAGAAACTAGAAGAAAAGAATACAACTTTTACAAAATATCACTGTCTCTATCTATTCAGGAAATCTAGTATGTCAAACTCTGCTGCCATTGAACATACTTTTTTTTTTTTTACTGAGAAAGAGAGGATTTTTGTATTGTAGAGAGGAAAAAGATTTGCATTCATTCACTGCAAACATACATTAAGTGAACAAAGCAATGAAAACTAATAATACATAGTACCACCTTTCTAGATGTTTTCTCAAACCTGAGAATACTGAGAAAATGCTTAGATTTGTGTTCTCAAGTGTCACTATAGCTGGTGTAGTGAATAATATGCAACAGTTTAATCATGAGAGGTTTCCCATACATGCATCCTATTATAACAAAGTTGAAATATAAAGAAGTTGCTTTCTGGGTTAGGAAGTAGTAAGGAATAAAGATTGCTAGATTAATAAGGAGAGAAAACCCTCCTCTAATTGAAAAGGTTTTGCACAAGCTAGGGAATTCTAATAACATGGACTGGGAAGTCAAGTGCTTCTGTATTTCTTTTTCAACATGCTACAATTTCATTGCCTGTGATGCATCACTCCACAAGAGGATAGACAACACATAGCCTCTGTCCTTCACCAGATTTTGCCCATATTTAAGCAGCAAAACACGTAGATTTAAGAGTGCAATCCTTGGGGATTTTCTTAAAAATTCAAAATTTAAATCAGGTATGTTAATCCACCAGGGATTTAACATATTTATTTCCCTTCAAATGAAATCCCCAAGCACCTCAACCCAATCCTATCTAGTAATGTCACTATGACCCAATGAGTACTTGAGGATGGGGAAAAACATTTTTTTTAATGGTTAGCCATCCCTGCTCCAAGGAAATCTGCATAGGATGTAGTACCAGTTCCTTGGTTGGTAACTGACATACACTTTTTCAGAAACACGGCAAGATCCTTTTACACCTGGGATGGTTTCAATACAAGGTTGAAGTGCAAATAAGTGGCATGCACATATACACAATCTTCTGAATGATAAATCATAATGTGATAAGCATAGTGTACTTGAATTTTCAAAAAGTTTTTGATAATGCAGTTATCAGTCTTGAGAAAATTTAGGAGTCATGGATTAAAGATTAGTTCCTTTATAAATCAACTAATTGGCTAAAGAGCAGGAAAATGACAGTGGTCATTTTCAAAATAAATAAATAAGCAGGTTTCAAATATGAAAAAAAAATATAGGTGAATAAAATAAATAAAATGGCACCTACAAATGTCCTGTTCTGGCCTTAACGGGGCCTTAGCAAGACAATATGATAGTTACAGGACCATGGATAGCTCCAAATAAGTAACTTGCTCCTAAAGCTGAGAATAAAGACTAAAACCTTTGGTTTATTACAATGCCCTCGTAGATCTGCCCTTAAAAACCATCTGGAAGTTGATTCAACATGCAGCCCCTTAAGTACTGATGGCCATTTCAGTAGAGGCAATAGCATCAGGACTAAAAGATGCTCAAGACCTCAAGAATTGTAAGCCTTTTTCTATCCAGTATCATTCACAGCACTGACAAAACACTTACCATATTTTTTGGAATATAAGATACTCCAAAGTATAAGACACACCTAGCTTTTGGGGAGGAAAACAAGAAAAAAAATCTGTCTTTGCCTCTTAGCAATTTGCCTCCTTGCAGCAAACAGCAAAGAGCCTGGTCAGCTTCAGCACAGCCTGATTAGCTCAAGCATCTTATTGTCGGTTGGATCAGCCTCCAGATGATCACTGTTTCAGGCTGCAGGGATTACTGTTGCTTATTGCTACCTCCATGTACCCCATTTTCAGCCTCCGCATTCTGTTTTCGACTTCTACACGCCCCATTTTGGTGCGTTCTGGGCCACGGGGATGGCAAAGGGCAGAAAATGGGGCGTGTGGAGGTTGAAAATGGGGCACAAGAAGGTGGCAATAGTCAATGGCAATCCCTGCAGCCTGAAACAACTGATCATCGGGAGGCCAATGTAACCGACAATCAGCTGCTTGTGCTAATTAGGCTATGCTGAAGTTGAAACAAGCTGTTTGCTGTTTGCTGCAAGGAAGCAAATTGCTGGGAGGCAGAGGCCAAAGGATAGGGGCCGGTGGGTGGTCAGGGCTTTGGCAACGTTCGCTGTATAAGATGTACAGGCATTTCTACCCAGTAGTGCATTGCTACTTTGTTTTGCTTGCCAACTTTTGATCTAATTTTTGTGTTTTGTTACAAAAGAAAAATAAAAAAAACTTCCAACCAACTAGCCCAATTTTATTTAATTAATTAATATAATTATTTAAATTAATGTAATGTACCTGACATTTTCTTTCTTTTTAAAATTTTTAGCTTATAGCACACTGTTAACAGTTAAGCCCTTACACATTTTTTATTTGTGTAATGTAATAAAATTGCAAATATATTAAGAATCTGAAAAAAATATTTTGAATTCAACCATTTCAAATTTGAAATGTCAAATTAATCAGTTGTTTGGTGCTTGAAATGGATTGCTTCTGCCTTTTTTCTGCATCTCAACCGCAGAATATGAAACAAAGCGGTTCTGAGTTTAAAACTTCACAAATAATTGAAACCCATTTTGAGGGCAAAAATATTTCTTTAAGCTTTGAGATGGAATAATTGTTTAAACCTTGACATTGTTTAAACCTCAAGACAACTGACTTCTATTTGAACCGAACTGAATTCAAAATATTTTGCATATTGAGAGAAAGAGAAATATCCAAGGTTAGAATGCAGCCACTAGATAATACAATGTATTCGTTGTGTTACTACTTACTATGTGAAAAAAGTATGCTGCAATGCTGAACAAGATTAGGAAAAACAGAATTATGACAGGGCTACATAAAATTATGCAGAGGATGAAGAAAATTAGTAAAGAAATATTTTTCCTTCTTTTCTATTTCATTAGAACTCAGAATCATCTAGTGAGTCTGAATGATAGATTCGGGACATATAAACTGTTTAATAATTAAGGTTCAGGGTCTGCCTTGATTTTAGTCC
Organism: Mimophis mahfalensis; assembly: GCA_032468015.1. Classification (NCBI taxonomy): domain Eukaryota; kingdom Metazoa; phylum Chordata; class Lepidosauria; order Squamata; genus Mimophis; species Mimophis mahfalensis. Next base: position 235,434 of record JANHFR010002394.1, on the reverse strand, counting down.
ATTCTCAGCTACAAACTTTTCAACTTTTCAACTTCAACCTAACCTAAAGTCCAACTTTTCAACCTAACTCACCTCACAGGATTGTCTTTGTAGGAAAAAATGGGTAGAGTATTAGGAATTGGGCCTTGAATCCTTGCACGAAAGGGAAGGATATAAGTCTAACAATAAATTTGTCTGTATGGTATCCACTAAGAGGATATAAAGATAGTCATCAACTTAAAGTAATGGAGAATATTGTTCATGAAATTGATATATCACATCAACCGTGGGACAACAATAAAAGTAATAATAAAATATGCAGGATCCAATCTTGGTCGGTCATTCAGACCAGAAGTTTTGTCTTCTGAGCTTTTAGACTCATGCTAGAGCCCATCTTCAGAGAACTCCTCTCTAGCAGAGTGTGTGATGTTCTGTGCGTGGTATTTATAGTGCTTGTTGTGTCATTTTAGATGTTGATTGGGGTGTGTGGGTGGCTGGCTTTTAAGTCATTGGCTGTCATTTGCTTATACTAGCTAGCCCTTGCTTTCTAAGTACTTGATAGGGTGGTGATAAATGAGCACTCCTGTTGACTGACAACGGGGCTGTTTCCTGGGCTTCAATCACTTTCCTGGCTGTTTTTATGCCTGCTCATCCAACAATCTTAGTAGCTGCAAAGTTGAATGTGCGTCCTTATTGATTGCAGTGTGAGGCTGCCAATGAATTTGGGTCTCCTTGTCTGTACACTCATGTTCTTGCAATCTGGTGGTTAGCTTTCTCCCCATCTGTCCTACATAGTCACAGGTGAAAGCTTGGAAGACAAAACCACTGGTTCCAGTGACCGACCCAGAGTGGATCCTACAACATTATCCTGGGACACATATATTCACCTTCATTCATAATAAAACAATATTTTCTTAATATCCAGCTTCCCATTGACTTCTGACAGACTACTGTGGTATCCTGGACCAGATAGGTCTTTGGTCTGTTTTATCCTCTTATGTTCTAATCTTTTAAAAAGTTAGCTCTCCAAAGAATCATGATTAATAACATCATATGATTTTTTTAAACATCAACACCCCAAGCTCCCAGTAAATGTTTGGTTTTCTTTCAATGCTTGCCAAACCACAGAATTTTGCTTACAGGGCTTCATATAAATGAGGGATTTCCCCCAAAGCCTGCTGTTTAGAAGTATCAGCTTCAAAGCACAAATATGCAAAAAGGGGACATTTCTTCATATCCTCTTCCTCAAATCATCTCATAAAAGTTTTTAAGAGGTTTGCAAGCAGCTTATTCCTGCTTCTTCTTTCTATGTGATCTTTTCCACTCTCCAAACTTCAAGGAAGCAATAGGGAATCAGTCTTATAGAATTAGCAGAAGCAAACATTAAAGTTTTTCCCAGGCTGTACCAGAAAATATATATCACAATTACCTCATTTATATCTTCTGTTCAGATTAAGTGAAACAGCTCTCCTTTTCCAAACGTTCTATGGCAAAAGACTATTCCTTATGAATTTATTATAATAATCATGGTTCCATCCTTAAATAGGTCTTTGGATTTGTTACAAAGCTTCACTTTCCTATCTGAAACCTATAAACCGTTATCTCTTTCTGTGGTATAAGCAGAAAATTAGGCAAGAATGTTACTGGGTGATACAAAGAGCCTACCATGGATATGGACAAAATTAACAGAAACGTTGCCAGCGCGTGCATACAAACATGGCTCTGTATGAATTGAAACTCTTGTACGTCTTTTATGAACTGTAAACTATAATTTGCCATTTTCACTTTACAGAATGGAAAATGCAATCCATATGAGTTTACTTGTATGTGACCAGCAAGCTGCACCTGCTCAGAAACAAAGCAGCTTTCTGACTCTCTTCATCATGCTGAGACAGCATATTATCTTTACTGAGCATGTTCGGTTTCCAGCTCTGAAACACCAACATCTAATTGGGCAAACCCAATTTCAAGTGTGTGTCTGCTGTATAACAATGCTGTCTGATTATAACCCTTATCAAGGCCAAGGAAACTTAATACTGAATTGGCTAAAACTGCACACTCTTCCAGAACCAACTTAATTGTGTCGTCTTTTCTTACATTTGAATCATGAGCAACCTTTTTCCTCTTCTTAAATGCATTATCCTTCCAGGCCAAAGCAAATTTCAACCCTGAAACTTCCAGGACCTTTTAGAGAGTGATTTGCCTGTGAATAAAATCATGTCCAATGTCGTATCTTAGAGATAACCAAGTCAGTGTAAGAGAAATGAACAAACAAGGGCAATGAGGGAACTAACTAACAATGCTAGAGAGATGTGTGCACGTTCTGCAAAAAGTCACCAAGGTAAGATTATTATGATCCAAAATAATTTTATATTTTCCTGATCTGAAAAATAGGAAAGAAAAAAAAAATTTTTTTCAATGTACAAATATTTACATGGGCTGATAGAATAGGAGAAAGAAACCTTTAAATACTTTTTCCAAGAAAAAAGACCTACCCACCATTAATTACTGCATTCCATTTGTTGTGTAGTGATCGCATTTCATTCCCAAAGCTAATCAGCTATGAATTACTTTAAGCCAATCCATGTCATGTAAAAGCATACCCGTATATGCTCATTTGTGTGCATGGTTGTAATAGTGTAGGCTGGCACAGCGGAGAACTGAATAAGCAACATTCTAGCGAACAGATTACTGGCTCCAGCCAACTGAAACTGACAATTGCTCCATCCCTGACCTTGCAGTTGGAAAGAAGATGGGCTCATGAACTCATTTCCACATGACAATGATCCTGCAAAGTGATTTGCTTGCCTCTGAGAACCGTGGAGGGTTCTTCTCACAGCCCTGCCCTCCCCAACTCACTGAAAGGAGCTCAGTGACGGTCTTTTGTGTTACAAGTGCAAGAAAGGCTCGATGGAAGATGCATGCAATTAAACCTGCTTTTCTTGCAGCTCTTTTAATTCAGAGATTCCCTGGGCAGGTGTTGCTTCACAGACAAAGGGGGAAAGAAATTTTAATCTTTGCAATATAACATATCCTCTTTCACTTCTCCTCAAAAGAGAAAGGCATGGGGAGGAGGGAGATAGAGAGAAGTAAATATTATCATTTATTCTCAAATGCAGGTATAAGTTCAGTTTCACAACAATCTACAACAAAGAAGAGTAAGCTCATATCTGTATACGCATTCTCCCTTGGAAAGCTGTATTTTTTTCCAGGCAACTGGACCTTTGGACAATGTACAGGGAGAAACAGAAGCAGAAAAGATATTTTTTTCCCGTGTCCTCCCTTCAGCAAGAGGAGAGTGCTTTTATTTAGGAATAACGCTGATGCGGCAAAATATGCAGGTATTTCATTAACTTTGCAATTGTCTTTCCTAGTCCTCCCTCCTGCTCCACATTATTTGGCACCAAGGTCCAAGTCAGGATTCCGCTCTACTGAAAAAGGAAACAATAAATAATTCACCCAGATGGAAAAATTCAACAAAGAAAAATAGGAATCTGATTGCAAAGCTTTTTTTTAAAAAAAAAAACAAACCTGACTTTCCAACCTGCCTCGTGTAACGTTTCAAAACGAAATACTGCATTTAAGAAAGCAACACACACAACAGATTGAAGGGAGCAAGAAACACCCACACGTTTAGGTGAACAGCCATGTTCGCAATGGAATGAAACAGCCCAGAGTTGCCTTGAAATGAAAGATTCTAAATTGGCTTGTTTATATTAGAGGTCGCCATAAAGTTCTCCGAGCAGCTGAATAAGCTGCAGGGATGTTCTTCTTGCCATCTGTTCCTTTCCCAGAACACCTCCTGCAAATCAAGAGTCAGTCTGCTAGTTTCTATTCCTGTTAACCTCTAATCACCCACAAGGGCCCTTCTTTGCTTTGCTCTTTATCTGCGCTAGCTAATGCGTGAAGTGGTCTTCGCTTCCCATCTGTTCCAGCATTAGTAGAGTTAAAGAACAATGCAGCTAGCCTGGTTTAAGCATTCACTTACACAGATGCCCTAGTATTAACTCAATTTCTCACTGTTTGTTACTATTATCCATGCAGGATTTGGAATGTTTGCTAATTTGGAAGCCAAAGAACAGTGTTTTTCCCATTGGCCAGCTTAGAACTCTCTGTACTTCTTTCCAATAAAACAAATCAAACCCTAAAAATCCACCATCTCCATTTCAGGCAAATTATTAGAAGAATGTATTAGAACATGTTTTAACAAAAGCCCTGGGCTATCTCCAGTTTTTCCAGTCTGGATCCAGGCAACAGCCAACCTAGCATCTACTAGGCTGTCATTCCTTAGTGAAATGGATCATTAATCTTCCCATGCCCGCTTTTCAGATACCAAATTCATGCAACCAAGGTCATTGTGGAAGAAAAATTAAATTAAAAATCTTTTCAAAAAGGCATTGTTTGAAAAGAGCGCTGCCCATGCAACCGAACTTTTTTCTCCTAAATCAGCTGCTCCTATCAGAGGAAACTGTTAGCAGAATCATGCCATAAATCTTGAAAAGGAATTAACAGTGGAAGATATTTGTATTCTTGCTTTGTAGTAAACCAAACAACCTACAAATTTGAAAGGAATTAAATGCTAATTCTTCACAAACACATACACTTCATCTATAAAAAATCATCCAAGACTGTTTTCATTCAATACTATAGCTTTGGATTTATTTATTTATCTCTGACAAGAACAGATGTGTTCAAGAACTATACTAGACAAGGAATTAAATTTGCAATGATAAAATAACTGTGCTTAACTGAAACACCAATATCGTTCCTTTAAAGCAAAATTGGCCATGTGTTTTAATGGTGATTGCATGAGCAGGGGGGGAAAAAATAGCGGTTTCATAATTATATACACATATTGTGTTAGTTCACCAAGAAATTAAGTATGTCTCTAGGCCACCATGCAGTTAATGTAAGTTACAGTTAATCCTCAAGTCATGATGGTAATTGGACCAGAATTTTCCATTGCTGAGTGATGCAAATCATAAAGCGCAATGTCATATGACCACATTGCTTAGCCTATCCTGGCGCTCCTGGTTGCTGTTGTTGACCAAATGGCACTGGGTGTTAGCCAAGTCATTCTGAGCCTGGTTCCTGCCATCTCTGAGCCTTAGTTTTTCCAAAGTAAGGGACTGCCTCCCCTTCAACTTCCCCTAACTATCTATTCCCTCCATCTCTGCCCTTTGGGCTGCCCTGCATCCTGCTTTGTAATGTGAAAGCAGCCATAGAACTGCATGGCTCTGGCTCTGTTTGCTGTGTTGTGGCTTCAAGGTCTTCATGGTGTGCCCCAGTTCTGGGGCTGCAAGAAGCCCCTGAGCAAAAAGCTGCAGCTTCCCCTAAAACAGGGGCCAACAATCCATGGCTCTGGAGCCGCATGTGGCTCTTTCACTCCTCTGCTGCAGCTCCCTGTCACTCAAAATATGCATCATAACTTCCAATGTGTGACACCCACTGTCAGACGATTTTTGAGCATGACGGCGCACAGCAGACGGCATTCTTGGTTTGCTGCAGGTGGATAATTTAAGTTTGGCTTTTTATTTCATAAATATTATAGTTTTGTTTACCTAGCACAAAGGTAAAAAACCTAGCACAAAGGTAAAAAACAATGTATGTAGTGTTACCTTCATTTTATATGTCAAAAGGGTTTTGTGTCTCCCGGTATTTTCTTTTCTGTGGGAAACGCGTCCAAATGGCTCTTTGGATGTTTAAGGTTGCCAATCCGTCCTAGAAACTTCAACATGGCATGGTGTGAAGCTACATTTGCAGCTTACCCCAGCAACACAGGAAAAGCTGTTGCTGCCCTAAAAATCCCCAAGTGCATGTTGCAAAGCTGCAGTCACCTTGGGAAGCCTCAGCCACCCTAGCCCAGTTCCAGCTCACCACCCTGCACTCCACCACCCCAGCAGAACTTCACTGACTTCTTCCTCCTGCTGCTGATGAGGCATGCCTGCCTTGGCCCTTTATGAGGCAGCTGCTGGTCATGTGAGTCCATCATCCCCATGTCTCATGAGTAAGTCACTGTGTACAACCTTGGGAGATCTATTTTTGCCCCTACATGATTTATTCGCTCATGCGAATCGAGCCAACAACCTCAGCGATGCACAGGCCCACCGTCTTACCATGTGAGCCACCATGGCCCAATATATTGTGATATACTGTGGTATATATCAAGGTGATGCACTGTCCCTGCTGTTGTTTTGCATAGGTTTGAACTTCCTCAGCCAGATAATCACAAGGACTGGATATGGATATAAGTTCAAGAGCAGAACTACCATTAACCACCTCCTCTACATGGATGACATCAAACTGTATGCTAAGAGTTAATGAGACATTGACTCGTTGATTCACTTGACACAATTCCAAGAGGACATTGGGATGTCATTCAAACTGGAGAAGTGTGGCCTGATGGTAGCCAAGAGACGGAAGGTAGTTAAGACTAATGGGATGGAACTACCAGCAGGCCACATGGCAGGCATACAAATGAGAACCCTCAGACTCCCAAGTCTTTAGTAGTGCACTCAAAAATGAAGAAGACACTGACCCACTGTATGGGTGAAAAGGGAATTTTTATACATATAATTTCATTAATGATTTTAATTGCAATAGCAAAATCTAATACAAACTAAAAGAAAGAATAAAAATTAATGAGACATGCAAAGTAGAAAAACAGTAGAAAATAGAAAGAAATAGAAAATAAATTTATAAAACGATTTCCAATTTCATCACCAGTAGAAACAATCAACTTTGGACCAAGACAATTGATACATTGTCTGTTCTTTTACAAATTGTTCGCTATTTATACAGGAAGGAGCTACTGAACGCCCATGACCCAGGACTTGTACGGTACCATATTGTGGCCACTAATGTGATCTTCATATGATCTTCAGAATGTTTATTCATTTTAATGTGTGTCTCATAGTTTTACAGTTGTTCTATTGTTTTTACAAAAAAAATAATAGAAACAACACAGGAAAATAGTTTTGAAGTTTTCTAAGTGGAAAATCACAATTTCCAAATCTCTTATAACTGAGACAAAGATGATTGCCAAATCCAACCTGGAAGCGCACTGGAATTGTAGAGTAAATATTTTATTTTGCTCAGTTCAAGAACTGTCAAAAGCTAAGACCATTTCCTTTCTCCTTGAACTGTTCCAAGAATTTGTTCAGGTCCTGCCTAGTATCAGAAACCTGATATGAAGAAAATAAGAATTATGTCTGCTTAATCCTATTAATGGTTCATAGTAGTCTCTTTGTATCTATTTTCTCTGTTTGTGATCTGTGTTCTATTACTTCCTTTGTTTTCCACATTCCATTCTCAACTTGCTTTTCAGCAAGATAGCCTCTCTCCTTTATCTGCAATTTTTCAGCCTTTTTGCTTTATTTGACATAGTAGACCATATTTATCAATTGCCTTTACCTAAAATAATTTTGTTACAGCCTGGGTAAAATTATTTTGAACTGAATTCAATTCCTAATGCTTGGCTGTGTTGCCAAAAATATCCCCATAAATAATGTGAAGGTAATTTCCACTAATTTCTAGGATCCTTCCTTCCTCCCTTCCTTCCTTCCTTCCTTCCTTCCTTCCTTCCTTCCTTCCTTCCTTCCTTCCTTCCTTCCTT
>JANHFR010002394.1:163506-175603 GCA_032468015.1 Mimophis mahfalensis | reverse complement strand
TTGGGGGTCACCACAACATGAGGAACTGTATTAAAGGGTCACGGCATTAGGAAGGTTGAGAACCACTGATCTAAGCAGATGGGATAGAACCTTTCTCTAAAGTTCTGCCATTTTAATGTTCTACTGGGAAGATTTATTTTCCATCAGACTGTAGCAACAACTGGCAAAAAGGCAGCCAAGCAGGACACTGCAGCAGTTCTTCATGCTACATAGCCATGAAATATCATCCTTGCAGAATGTAAAAAATAATAACAGCCAGAAAAGGACTTGAGATTAAAAATCAGAATTTGAAATAAAAACAGTGTATCTGACTGGATGGCAGCTGCCATCCTCCATCAGGATACAATAGTTGGGTCTGCTTCTCAGAGGAAGCCTAGATTATCACCAGGTATCAAACTGTGCATGCAGAAATGCCAAGGAAACCCTGCACCTGACTTTGCACTTAAGATTTCCAACAGCAGCCTCTCAGCTGGCAAGCTGCAAAAGGAAGACCAATGGAAAAGGGGCTGTGAAGGATTTAGAAATTAGGTATCCTCTGGCAGATTGCAGGCATGACTGTTTCAGATATGGCCTTCCAATCCTAGTTGCTTCTGGTGAGAGCAAGTGAGGATTAAACACCCAATTTGCTGTTTAATGCAGATGGATTTCAGCCTTGCGCAGCCAAACAGCTGCCAAGGGAAAAAAACAAGCAAAGAGACAAACCATAGTCTCAAACATAGGAAAAATGTGTCTGGCTCCTAACTCACCAAAGGAATATGATTTCATTCTTGGGGACCCCAGATTTACACAAATAAATTCTATTGTTTAAGTAAGGCTTGCTCTGCTACAAATTGGAGATGACCTTCTCCATAAACATGGAAAAACTGTGAAAGAATTAGAGGAACACATCACAATGCACTGGCTGGAATTCATGGAAATTGTAGTCTAATCATCTAGATGTTACCAGGATGAGTAAAACTGACCTCACCTATTCTCAATGACCCAAACAGAAAATAAATCCTGGGATATGCTATAAACAAAAATCTTCCACACTTCCCTTAAGATCATAATAATGCTCAGATACCACCTTACCTGGTACTGTAGATTAGTAACCTAAGTTCTTTTAAGGAGTTCAGACAACAATAGTGTTTTTCTCCCAGGTTCTGGCATAAAGTAATGTAGAAGGTTTTGGTTCTAACTGTACAATTCTGTAGGGATATTTTTCACAGTTGTATTTCCCACTTTGCTTGCCAAGTCCCCTAAAATATTTGACCCGGTATTTTCCTCTGTGTTCTGGTTCATGCAGAAGGTACAAGTCCCTCTGACATTTTGGGATTCTTCTTGTCCCAAGGCACTGGCACTGGCATCAAGAAAAGAAACTACCTAGATTTCACTATAAAGAGCTTCAGTCATATTTTTAACAACAAAATAAATCACATTACTATACATGACTAAATTCTGTCTGCTTTGCAGCTTTATTGTCTTTTCAAAATAAATACCAAATAACATCTTACAGCTATATACTTCTATTATTTCCAGTGTTTCAGCAGCATTAAGATTATCCATCTTTAGACAACTTACAAGTCAAATCATCCAAACAAAAACAATCTCAAATTAAAAACAACAACACTGCTGATCACAGAAGAAAAGCATAGTTCTTAGTTTCTACAAGTCCTGTCAGAAAAGTTATTTCAGCTTTCCAAAAGCTAATATAAAACTAAACAAACCAGATTGTTAGTTTGGCCTACATGCAACTACATACAGAATAGTTGATATCTGCATCTGCATTGCCAGGGAAATGATGCCATATGTATCATATCTTAAAACAAACGACACAATGATATATCTGTGTCACAATGCAATCTGTTACAAATTAACACAAGCCCAATATTCTCATCCTTTTCCCAATGGCATCAAAATGACACACATCCCTTTATTTTGACACCCTTGAAGCTTCTCCTGGATGCATATTATGGATCATTTCCTTATGCTGTACAGCAGGGGTGTTAAACTGGATTTCATTGAGGGCTGCATCAGGGTTGTGTTTGACCTTGGGGGGCCGGCGTGGGCATGGCCAGCTCGACATCACTCATGTCGGGAGACCTGTGGTGATCCCAGTGTTCTGCCAGAGAAAACGCTTCCTGAGCTCCCTTTTCAGTGGCAGAGGCACCACGGGCCAGTCCTTTGCAGTTTCCAGGGTAGCCCCATGGACCAGATCTAAGCACCTCGCAGGCTGGATCCAGCCCCTTTCATTTTCCTCACCCATCAGGACTATTCGGTTTTGACAAAAAATGTACAGGTATTCCTTAAAAAAATGTTTTAGCACAGAGGTAATTGACAACCTTTAGATGACATTTTTCGTTTTTTGGGCGAAGGCAGACTGTGTTTGTGGGGCTACAAAAGATGACCAAGGCTCTTTTATGTATGTGTAGTGAAGCCAGCAATGAGGTCACTTTTTTCTTGGTTTAGATAAGAGATGTTTCTGTATTGTGTTAATTGATTTTAAGGGGTGCATTGCATTTTCAAATCATACAAGAAGACTGAAAATATATATTCAAATCTTACAGGAATGAATCCAAGCATTGTCACATAGTAGACTATTACAAAATTTATCTTTTACTGAAAGAATGAGAGAGAAAAAGAACCTTGGTTAGGGAGCAATGGAACAAAAGAAATCAAAGCTGTTTGAAAATCACATGAAAACCATGGGGATAAATAATAGCAGTGAGGTGAGACAGGAAGGTCCATGCACATGCAGAGTCAATTGTCCTTTGGCTCTTCTTCAACCAGAAGAAGTCTCCATTAGTGATCATGAAGCATTTTTATAACGTAGTACCAATAAGAATTCCTGCTGGATGCACTGGTTTCCATTTGCCCCCTATGTCAGGGGAGGACAAGATATGCCCACGTAGGGATCTAATACTAAATTTGGCAGCAAAATTATCCATTTCAGCAGCATAATTCTGCAGGATTGCTTTTCTCAAAAATATGAATCTAAATTGCTGTTCAATGTCATTCAGTAATATGTCTTCTCACTAAACTGCTTAATTGCCACACAATTTTCACATAATTAACATATAGTAAAGATCAGATCATTTGGCGTCTTTTAATTGTGCTTTCTTTAAAACTGCTTAAGTTCTCTTTTATAACATGGGTTAGACAAGCCCCCAAATGCTTCATTAGAAGCACTGGAAAGCCTGGAAATCAACCAAACAAGCAAGCAAAATGAAAATGATTTCAAAGCTTCAGAGTATGTGCTGGGAATTACTAAAATGGTATCGTACCAGAAACAACTTTATACTGTGAAATACTAAACAATGTTTCAGAACATTTGCTGTCTAGAGAATTTTTCCCACAGGATAGCAAAAAGTACAATTTATAAATATATCTCTCCCTAGCATACAATTTCATTCCTTCTACCAAAGAATCATTGTGACCCCTTCCCCTGATTTTTAATAAAATATAACTTATACATTTCTATGCCTGAATATACAGGCACTACTAATATTACAATTCAGTTCTCTGTTTATTTGAAAGCAAATCCTCCTGTGCTCACTAACTCTATGCAAAGTGCACTTGCCTTCCATCTTGGGTTTACCAACTCATACATCGATTCTGTCCCTATACAGCAGTGCGCACAGCAGAATGTATTTTGTATATTTTTGCACAGTGAAAATAGCTACTTAAACCATTATCCTTCTCTGCAATTCTTCCTCCAGTTTCAGCAATTTTAACCGCTCAGCTGGAGGAGTTGCAAAGTAGGTTTTCTGTTCTTCTGAGTATTTATCTTTTACTTCAATAATATCCCGATAGCTCCAGTCCCGCCAGTGAAAATTGAATTTCTCTAGTAGTTCTATTCTTTTTTCTTCTGTTGGTACACAATCAATAGGGCTTTTCTGCATCAAGAAGGGTACTTTGATATCTGGGAAAAGCAGAAGAGCCCGAATTGCAAACCAACCTCCATAAGAGGGGTGAATACAAACACCATAGATCTTCTGAAATGAAAGAAAACAAATTTAAGACATGAATTTAAAGATAACCAATGCTCAAATCCTATGCAGAAAAAAGACAAATGCTGACTCAGTACATGCATCTTTTTAATCCTTGGATTGTTAAATACAGTATAATAGCTGGATTCACACAATACCTTATATCTAAAGTAAATAAACTAAATTAAATAGATATATGGCTACAATTTTATTTTTTTTTCAAAAGGTAACTGTGGAAGTTTAGTAACAGGATTTGACCTGGAGTTTTCCTCTCCAACCATATTTCAAACCCTCACTACTATAGAAACTTGCCTTTCAGTTACTTTAAGAAATAGTTTCAAACCAAGATGAAAATTAGTCATGAGAGGTATTAATTTTCACAACTGTTACGCATTCCTTTTGTCCCATTATTACATAAAGTGAAACAGGGTTTTGAAATCATATATCACTTTGGAAAAACAAAACAAATTAGGCACCTATTTGACAGCAATGTACAAGTAGGTTACTAATTTATTGTCAAATAGTATGACTAGAAATCTATGAATATTAACTTGAAAATAAGTCCACTATTTTCAGTGGAATAGTGAAACAATAGTTAATTATTCAGTGGAATAATTCCAAAGCAAGAACATGCACAAATTGTTACAAGCAGGAGTGTGGCAAATTTATCAGACAAAGGGTCATAATTACTCTTGGAGGAGAATATCAGGAACTACCTGTCAAATGGGGACAAAGACAGAGATACCCCTATTCTCCCAGCTGTTATTCAAGTCTCAGCCATTATACATATCTACACCAGAATATAATATTTAATGAAAAATAAACCAGAGTTTGTTGTTACATACTCTCAGATAACTGAATACATGATTATATCTTTACAATATTTGGTCATTAGATTTCAGATATACCGTAATTTTTAAATGATACATATATTTTTATTATTTGTTCCTGGTTTTCTCTCAAAAAAGGGAGGGCAAATATCCTAATTGTTTAACTGCTGTGTTGTTTCACTACAGGAAAAGCAGGACTTATGTTTTGGAACTAAATTTTTGCTATTTGTTTAAGATATGAACAGTCAGCTGCAGAATAGTACTAAACATCATTTTCAAAAACAAAAATAATTTAGAAGTCAGCTTTCAGATAGTTGTACCGTAAGATTGATAATGTAAACACGTACCTAATCTGACTTCCATTTGTATGGGGATATATAAAATAAGTGGTCAATTATCAAGCTATAATCCCCCTCTATCCTGACAATCCTTTAGGACACCTTAATATTTATCTGGTACATGTAGTGAAGCAAGCTCTCTATATTTTCATTCCTAACAGATCAAATCATAAAATCAAAACTAGTCATGCCTGCCTGTATTCCAGATGAAGATATATATACATTTAGCTATAGAAAGAATTTGAATTCCACAACTTTATTTTAAAAACCAATTAAAAAATCAAGTTATTTTCAAAAGCAACTTTTAAAATAATTTATGTAATGTTATTAGATGCTGAGAAAAATTTGAAGGCAAAATGTGCTGAAACTTCAAAATATAATCAGATGCTAGTCAACCGCCACTATTCCACAATAGATGTTGGAGATTTTTATTTCTTTTTACTCCCCAATCCATGTCAACGTATTTGAAAAACCTAACAAAACATATTGTACTAAAGAAAAATAATTGTATTACGTTGATCTCCAATTTTATAATCTGTCCAAGGGAAGAATGCAAATAGTCTTGCATTACACCATGGAATTGGGTACATATACACAAAGTATAAGATGCAAGCTCGATAATAATACAAGTGGAATGGAAGAGGAAATCAGGTACATAATCTGTAAAACATACTTGATCCTCCTGAATTGATAAAATCAGAAATAACCCATCAGTTCTCAAAGAAAAAGCCACCCCTGCTGTTCTCAATCTGCTTACTTTTTCTCCCCAGGAATCTTGATGTACATCTTTTCTCTGATAGAGGTATGCAGCCCCAGCCACATGTGCTGCTGTTTGGGCCAGGAATTTGGGCTTCCGGTTCGGCAGGATCTCATAATCATACATGATATCCATCTTCTGGTCAGCAAGACTCTGGAAAGAAGAGTTTCTATTACAAGTGAACCTGCAACATAAAGGAATAGAGGCTGCAGATATATGTAGAAATGTACAAAGCATTTCTACACGCTCCTGCCTCATCTAATGATATGAAATGGTGATTAAGAAGTTACAGCTTCTTACAATGGTAAGTTCTGAAGTACATGGCACTGCATTCTCTCAGGTATCATTGATTTTGATCTTTTGATTCTACAAATTATTTCATCAATCCCTTTAAGAAATTCATAGGTCTTCTCATGTGTAGAACAAGCAAGACCTTCAATAAGCGGTTTGTTGATAAACCATGCCAAAGGTTTCGTTATTTTTTGTTTGCATACATATTAAACTGAGGCAGCTGAATGATATTAATTTGAATTAACATTCTAAACACTGGAAAGTGGAGAAACAAGAAAAACTACTCTGAAGGGTCAAATGTATTGGTAATTATGTTTGTATAGCACTAACTTAACTATAGTTAAGCAAAGTCTATCACGCTATCACAAAGTCCATCTGGGTGGTTATAATAGGTAGATTGGAGCAAACTGTAGAACAGCAAAGAAAATTATCCCATGCCAGAAACTTAACAACCATAATTGCCTCTGTGCGTAGAAGTAACGACTCAGCAGGTGTGTATATAATGGAAGGCTGGGTTGTTATGTTTGCACACCTGTCAAGCCTTTTTCAAATTTGAACAAAAGCCACAAAAAGTAAAATCATGTCACATGTCATAAAGGCACTATCATGATGGAGTAATTTATTTATTTATTTATAAAATTCATTGGCTGCCCACCTCATCTCAGGGTAACTCTGTATAATCATATGTTTTTGCTTATAAAAGAATCAGATAATAAACTCCAAAGTCTTTCTGTCAATTGCATCAGCATATTGTGAGTTTGGTGCAAAGATAGTAACTAAAACAAATGCCTGAGGCAACTATTTATTTTATTTTTTTATTTATTTAATCCCATTTATATCCCGCCCTTCTCCAAAGACTCACTCCACAAACAATTTCCTAAGAAAGTGATATACTTGCCCAGAAAGATAATTTTCTATGTCCCTATCTCTTATTATAGAGGAAAGCATGTTTAAGTTGTTACATTTGAAAACAACTTTGTTTTCAAGAAGGATGTTAGTTTGTGTCTGCTTGCAGATTTATTTAAATATTCATTTTAGTACTAGTTTTTTTTCCCTCATCAAAATTTCAAATACTAAGAAAAATTATCCTTCATCTTTAGCCTAAAGTGAATTAAATCATCTCTGTGTAGTATCTATCACCACACGGTTCCCTAATCCCAATAAAATTTAAAACAAAACCATGACTTCTACAAATTAAAATACAATTAGAACTGTGAAAAATATGCAGTCTCTTTCATTTAGGTTGTTAGCAATAAAAATGGAATGTGTGCTTCCCTAAAGTGCAGTGATGTGACTCAGTGTTTTTTTAAAAATCTTTGGCAACTCTTAAGATATGTGGGCCTTAACTCCAGAATTCCCCAACGAGCTAATCTAATGGAATTACCATATCCATTAGTTATTTTCATGGATATACCACAGCAATCATATCTGAACTGCAAAACTCCTGTTTACAAAGAGATGGCAGCAGAGATTCAGAAAAGCCTGATTCTTTGCTGTCATTCTAATCTATCTGTGATTATTGGATTCTTGGGCCTGGTAAAATACCAACTATATGTTGTTCGATTTTGCCATGTGGTATTTAACTCTTATTCATTCCCACAGCAACAATCTCATACTGTTGCTAAAACACATTGTAAGCCGCCCTGAGTCTTCGGAGAAGGATGGGATATAAATGGGATTAAAATAAAATAAATAAATACTGCCTTTCAGACTGATAGCTCCAGATATATAGGATTAAAATTCCCTTAATCTCTGGCCAGGACACCCAGATTGTAGAAGACTATTGTAAAGACTAGCCAATAAGACTTCCATTTCTATAACAGAACAAATATTATAAAATGCTTCAAGGCCCTTTGCTGGAATAGATGAATTCTATTCATTTACCTATTTTATTTTCCCAACTCACTCTAAAATATGTTTTTTTTAATTATGACACCTAATAGGAAAACAATTAAACAGCTAAATAAAAGACATGAGGTTTCAGAGCTAAATACCTACATACATATACCTAGTGTTTTTAAAAATTCAAATGTAATATTGTTAACTTTTTTAAAAAAAGCAACTTGTCACTAAAACTGGCTTTCTGTAGAAAGACTGGAAAGCAGAAAAAGAAATACTGATTTATTTATTTTTAAAAAGAGACAAATGGTTTGCTAACCTAATTCTACCTTGCCTAGATGTGTGAAAAGCATTATGGTATTAAAACTAATTATATTAAGAGCAAGAAGTGTTCCTGAGGAAAAATCAGGTAAGCTCTGCTTTATTAGCTCTTAACACTACCAACAAGTATAGCAAAATTGGTAAGCCAAGTATAATATTGCATTAAAAAAATGTTGATATGTAGGGACAAACACTGCATTTATTTATTAGATTTATATTACTACTCATCCAACAATTCAAAGTCCCATATATAGTATCATGCTTCTTCTCTTTACCTTTTCTCATAGCAATACCATATGAGGTAGAGAGGGCTGATACCATATGAGGTAGAGCAATACCATATGAGGTAGAGAAGGCTGAAAAAAGAGTGACCAAAAATCACATAGCAAGGTTCTGTGGTTAGGAATGGACTAGAACCTGGGTTTTCTACTCTATCATACTCCACTAGCTCTCAGAAGAGTTCACAGTAGCTGTTGGCTTGGATATGGATACGACTCATAAATACATCCTTCCACTGATATTAGCAAAATTGGCTAAATGAAGATTTATACACTTTAGGTGAGATTGCAGAACATGCAGTACAAAACTATGCTATTCTTCAGAGTTTCATGAATAAGCTATAATTGATCAGATTAACAAATAAAGCTAAGACGTGCACTAGAGTTCAGGGACAGAGCTTACTTATCGAAGCAGGACATCATGGTCTGAGTCAGAAAAGGCATTGCCAAACATTGTATTCATATGCTAAAACCATGAGTTTGCCTTTGAATAAATATTAATAACAGGCCTTAGCTGTGTGCATGGATATACTGGCTATCTACTGTTAGAAATAGGATACTGGATTGCCATAATCAAGCAGGTCTGTTTTTGTATTTGTAATGGAGAAGAGACAAAAAGGGGGAACGGATTAGTCTTACCTCCCTAATCAGCGAGAGATGATAAGAAACGCACTGATCCACTGGATCATGAATCTTCTTCAGAAGCTGTTTCTTCAGAAAGGGTTTGAATGCCTTGTCAAACATAGCAGGAATGCTAAGTACTACAAATGCCAGAGTATCATCAGAGTACCGCAGATGTAAAGTTGGAGGAAGAACCTCATTGTACCATCCTACCTTCAGGAGAGAAGAAAAAAATTGCAATTAGAATAGGAAAACTGGCCTCTAAGAATGACTGAATGGCCATGTCTGAATGCAGGAAGTTTCACTGTCCAAAAGAAAAAAAAGTAGCAGTTAATTTTTTTCCCTACAATCAAAAGATTGAAGATGTCTTTACTCCATAATCTGGTGCTATGGGATGTATTTGAAAAAGGTCAGATAAGCATTCATAAATTAAACAACAGCCGCATATTTTTCCTAAGACTCAGGTTTCCAAAATTTAAAGATTTTCAACTCTGTTTCAAAGCCTGGATAGAAACAGAAAGGGTAGAAACAGAGAAATGGGAAACTGATTTGCATATCAGATTAGGCGATTAGGCTAATACTAGTTATACAGAATTAAAGTGGAGAGGAGGGAACTAAATAATACAGTAATCATATCTCAACCTAATTAGCCAATATAAACTGTTAACAGGATCACTGGTGTTTCTTTTTGATGCACCTGTATTAATGAACCAGTTTACCTTTTTAATATGGGAAATTACGATTATAAGTTTAGGAAGTGTGAATTTAAACCAACTTCAAATCAGGATTTTATAATGCAAATGAAAACACCAATACCAGAAGTGAAACTGAAGATTTTTACATTTTAATTTCAAGTAATTTAATTTCATGAAGATTGTTGGATGTCATAAGGAATGTGAACAGAAGTGAGCAAGGAGTTTGGGGCTTTCATTGAACCATGTATTTCACACCCAAAGATGAATTAAAAGGCAAACAAAGCACTTGGGGTCATAAGCAGGAGATTGCCAGACACATTTTGAAAGTGCTACTTGAAGGCAGTGATTTAATAGTGATTTAAATCAGACAGCAATCTGATGCTTACTTACTCAGTTAGATGTGATTGTAATTCTGTGTGCATTTTGGTATAAAACTTTAAAAGTAGGTCCTTATATTCCACTAAATGAACCCACACCCCCTTTTAAAAAAAGTATGAAGATTTTACTGGGGATGAATTAATTAATGTTCCAATAATATCTGACTTGAACACCACATATTATAGCTTTGTTGGTGAGAAACGAATTGGAAAACTGGTAAAGATTCTGCTTCCTAAAGTCATGCAGACATTTTTTTTTGTAAAAATTCCTATTACCTGCAACTTCTATTTACATGACTGGGTTCAATTACATGGTTCTAACATATCTAATTTGACTCCAAGTCATAGTACATTATTCAAATCCAGAAAAGTGAGCTAACTGATAGCCCATGAATAGGGAGAGCTTTTGTCAGTGATGGTATCTTGCTTTTGTTCTCCCTTCTCTCTAAATCTAAATGAGGATTAAATGATTTAATGGCCTTTGCACCACTGTGGGTACAAACCTATATTTAAATTGTACGGTCTTTTCAACTCTAGGATGAAATACTTATCCTGGTAGCTGTTGAAACTTTGCCATTATAAGCAATTTTATTCAAGCCAAAAGTCAGATATGCTGACGTAAATTGAGCCAAGTTCACACAAAACTCTAAATTACAATATGGTTGCCTAGTTTGTGTTTAAATGTTTGTGTAACTGCAGTATGGTTGGCTAGTTGACTAGTTTAAGGATAAGTGTAAATTAATTAACTATGGATAAGCATGTTAGATAACCATACCACGAACTATAAACTGACCACATGGGCTGGGTTCACATAACACATAAGGCTAGCTTGTGTTCAGTAAACCATATCAGTACTCCTTGACTTAAAAGCACAAATGGGGCCAAACTTCCTGTCATAAGTCATTGTGGTTGTAAGTCAAGTTGGACCTTGATGTTATAACAATTTTTACAACAGTCCTTAAGAAAATAACAACAATCATTGAGCAAATCACACAATCAAGTGACTCCAGCTTCCTCAATTGGCGGTTTTTTCTGGAAGTTGGCAAACAAGATTGCAAATCACAATCATGTGACCACCTGATGCTGCAACTTGGTCATAAATACAAGCCAACTGCCAAACACCAGAATTGTGTTCAAGTGACCATGGGGGCAGTGCAATGGTCATAATGACTTTATCATTCCTTCTTTCTGTGTCTACGCTGCTAGAATATAGAGTTTTAATCCAACTATACTATCACATAAACTTTTGCCAGGAAGCCCCTTACTCAACTGAATGGGGTTTTATCCCCTTTCCACTTGTTCCACAGGTGTAAAACAAGTTCAGTCTTAGAAAAAAGTCATATGCTGTTTGCATGACTTAGCTGCAAAATAGCTAAATAACATTTTAGTCTGACAAGTTATATTCACCCAAGCCTGTGCTATAATACTATCTTATAGTTTAATGTCATGCAACTGAGCAAAGTAAATTATTATTAATTATGGATATGTTGTGAAAATATTGCTCAAAATGGAAGACCTTGTAGAAACACACTGACCAAGAGAATAGAACAGATTGCTTATCCTTCTTTTTCTAGAAACCACGTTCTACTATAGATTCCTTGTATCAGGATTCCATAAATACATGAATAGGATTGATTGTTCAGTTGAAGATATGAGGAGAAAGCCGCTATACGGGTAGCTTAGAAAAGGGAAGGCCACCTTTCAAATTACAGTGGTCCCTCTACTTACGAATTTAATCCGTTCCAAATGCACATTTGTAAGTAGAAAAATTTGTAAGTCGAA
>JANHFR010002394.1:130924-153973 GCA_032468015.1 Mimophis mahfalensis | reverse complement strand
TGTGCGCCTTTCTGCGCTGGGGCGCTCACGTGCGGGTCGCCCCCCGCATGCATCCCTACCCGGCCCCACCACAACTGGCCAGGAGGTTGCAGGAGTGGGAGGAGGGCCGCCCAAAGGGAAGCTGCTGCAGTGGCTGGGGATCGTTCCTCAGCCAGCCCGGATTTCCAAAAAGAAGAAATAAGTAGCGAAGAGCCCCAAGGAGAGCTCCTGGCTTGGCCCAGCCTCGGCTTTCCAAGAAAGAGAAAGAGAGAGAGAGAGAGATACAAATACACAGAGAGACACACAGAGACATAGACACAGAAAGAGAGAGAGAGAGGGAGAAAGAGAGACATAGACACACACAGACTGCTACACGGGGGGAAGAGAGAGACAGAGAGATACGGAGAGAGTGGAGAGGAGGAGAGGGGAAGATAGGGAGAGGGACACAGAGATACAGGGGGGAGATAGGGGAAGATGGGAGAGAAGGGAAGAGAGATACTGAGAGAGAGGGGAGAGAGACAGATACAGAGGAGGAGAGAGGGAGAGGGGGAGAGAGATAGAGGGGGAGAGAGAGACAGAAGGATTTTGTGGTTGGGTAGGCATGACTAGGGGGTCGTGTGACTGGATGGGACTGAGTGACATCAAGTTGGCCATGCCCACCCCAGTTTTATGGCTCCCGGTGGTTTGTTGTTGTTTTTTTGTGGGAAACGAATCCAAATGGCTCTTTGAATGTTTAAGGTTGCAGACCCCGATGTAGAGTTTCATGAAGGATTGGGGAGAGGAACGTGGTAGTTAAATTCTGGTGGCTATTCCTGTCATTCAGAAGACAATGTGGTGGTAAAGGGGGAAAATGTCAGGGACTACCAGGCAATTGCCCACCAGGAGGCTTCCTGTTTACATAATTACTTTACCAACAAAAGTGCCTGATCACTCCATGAATTAGATGCATCCAGAGAAAATTGATTGATGAGATAAATTGCCTTTGTTCTGTTCCCTATTAAATTTGGAGTCTTTGCCTTTAACATCAGCATCTGTTGAATAGGTTATGTTTCTGACCACAAGCACTATAAAATACTTAAATTTTTTTATAATGCAACTCTTTGAATTCTTTAAAACTGCCTTAAATTTAAGTTTGTCTCATACTCCATGTATTTCTTCCTTTGGAACCAGTACTACTATGGGTTTTATTTCTTTTAAACAGATCTACAGTGACTGATCTAAAAGAACAGGTGAAATGTCTCAGTTTGGAAGACAAATGTACTGTGCAACCCAAGGAGAATAGCACTGATCTGGGTAAGTGGTGGTTTGTTCAATAGTACAGAATAACAAGGGTCAGAAGGCATCTTGCGGGGTCTTCTAGTCCAATACCCTGCTCAGGCAAGAAACTATACCATTTCAGACAAATGGTTGCCAAATCTCTTCTTAAAAGCTTTCAGTGTTGGAACACCCACAAATTCTGGAGGCAAATCATTCCACTGGTTGATTTTTCTAACTGTCAGGAAATTTTTCCTTAGTTCTAGGTTGCTTCTCAATTAGTTTCCTTTCATTGCTTCTTGTCCTGCCTTCAGGTGCTTTGGAAAATAGGTTGACTCCCTCTTTGTTGTGACAAACCCCTCAAATATTGGAACACTGATATCATAGCATCCCTAGTCCTTCTTTTCATTAAACTAGATATACTCCATTCCTGCCACTGTTCTTTATATGTTTTTAGCTTTCACTTCCCTAATCATGATCACGGTTCTTCTCTGTACTCCTGTCGTAAGGGCTACTCATGGTTAGAAGAGATGCACATGATCCCGTGTTAAAGACTGTATAATCAAGGAAATGATCTGACATAAACTAGACACACCAATACTTGGGATCTATCTTAAATGTAACCTGAACTCTTACCAGTCAACAATACAACATGCTTGCTAGTTATCTATTATTTTATTTGATATATAGTTCTCTTTTCTAGTCTGGGAAGTTTTAGGGGGAAAAAAACATTCAGTAGCCTATGTAAGAGATGTGCCAATGCAGATTTTCTAAATAGAGAGGAAGTGAGAGGAAAATACAGTTTCTAAGGACTGTTCAGTAATCTGAAAATAATGCAGGAGGAAGCCTTCTTCAGTGTACCAGAAAGGAGACAAATGTGCAAAGGCCCTCTACAACGGCCCTTTCCTATTTTATTTAAAAACTAGTAGGCAATAACCCAGCTTCGCCTGGGTTTAGTCGGGCCTGACACTGGTCTCTCACACAGGAAAATCCTGTAGTTGGGACTCATGCTGTTAGTAGCTCTATGTCTCATGCTGTTAGTAGCTCTATGTGTTTAGTCGGACCTGGTGCTGTTCTTTCACGCAGCATCACAAGTCAGAGGGAGCACCCTTGTGAACTACTGATTTTTAGGGGACACAACCAGTATTTTTAGGACACACAGACTGCCCAAGGGGTGCTAAGCATGTCTGACCCCCAGAGTGTTTGTTCCCGGAGGGTAAATGTCATATGTGTACCAAGTTTGGTTGAAATTGGTCAAGCCGTTTCAGAGTGTATGTGGAATACACACACACACACACACCCATACCCATTCAATTTTATATATATAAAGTTAAATTATAGATCTTAACAATCGGACCAAATTGTAACGGGAGAATCAGGTCCAAAGCCATTTAAAACTTCAAAAATCAATGTTAGCTGCTTAAATTGTGCCTGGCAATCAATACAAATCTTTCGGTACAGGCATCCTATGTTCCCTGTGTTTTATACTAGGTAGCACCCTAGTTAACTTATTTTGCTAATGACATAAAAGTTCCAAAGCGGGCTGTAGTTACTATGATATAGCCTTTTGGTTGCTAGAGAATAAATATGATAATCTCTCTTGCTCAGTGAGGGATGGGACAATTTTCTAATATCCCCAGTGAATTAAAGGCAGGAAACATTTCATTTTGACTCTGTTTTCTAGAATTATCTGCTTATATATCAGATCCTCTTATCGGTAGTAATAAGGTAGATACTTCCAATTAGTCCAACTTTTAATCTGCTTTTATACTGAAAAGCAAGCTATAAATCCATTACTAATTTAAAATGGCCCTCAGGCGACAATGGTAATTCAATATAATCGTTTAACTAGCGTCCTTTAATATAATCTGAAAAATATCATACCTCTAACTTTCCTTTCTTTGAGTAGTAATTCTTGTGTAACATAAAAATATTTCCTAATTACTTTGTGTTGCAAATTACAATGTGCAGCCAGTACAAATGGCAGAGATGGAACAAAGTGCACTATTCTCTTTTTAATACGTTTTTATTTCTTCATTAAATAACATAGCTTTGGAAAATAGAGCCTGTGGCTATGAGGTGGATCCCTGATCTCTTTCTTTGCTTTGTCTGCTAGAAAAGAATGAAGAGTTACTGCATGAAGAAGACTTGTCTTTCTCCTTCAGTAGTGATGATTCCATCTCTGAGTTCAGTCTCACAGACGTCAGCTCGGATGAACTTTTCAGTGAAACAGAAATTGTACAGCTTGCTGGTAGGCATGACTTTATTTTGAAATACCGAACTATGACGTTGCTGCAGGGGAGGGAGGGAGCCAATACTAAAAAGATACCTTTTTCTTTCTCCACTTCTTGAAATTTCAAGGTCTATTTCATCACAGGAGGAAAAAACAATATTTTGAGAGAATAAAAGGATTAATGTTCTCTTCCAAGAGATTTATACCATTTCATTAAGGTGTTCAGCATTCTCATTAGCAGGATTTGGAAGAATGGTTTTCCTAAATTTATTTGAATTTTGCTCTGTTCCAATCCTGCTAATTTACTTTTTCTTTTTTTAAAGAAGGGCAGTTCCCAGCTTCTGTACATCTGGTTCCACTCCTCCATGCAAGAAGCTTCCAGTACTCTGCAGCTTCACTAGCTCATTGTGCCATATGTGTGTGCCCTTGATGTCAGCTAAAAAGTACTGTTTTTACAGAGATATACTAATTATTTAACAAGCTGTTTTAAAGCTGTTTTCAAATGCCCCACTTGCATCACTTGGGGAAAAGAAAACCCATTAAGAGTTTGTACCACGCAGAGCCCATAGCAATTGGGCAGCTAATAAATTAGGTGGCTCATAAATTCAAATAAATAAGGGATCCTCTTGAAAATGTGTTAACCTATTTAATGGTTTGTAGTAATATGCTAATTACACTTGTTGTGCCTTTTAGATGACAAGGTTTTTTTACCAAGTCTGAAACTGGAGAATGTCCCCGGGGAGGCAGTTGGTGGCATGTTGGAGAGGGCAGAAATCAGCAGTGAATTATCCACCAGTTTGCCTGAGCTGAACTTCAGTGACCTTTAAAGCATCACTTAAGGACTGCCTCATGCTTTTTAATGAGGAAACAAATTAAAGAGAGGAAAAAACATAAGGAGTCATTTTCAACATGCTAAGATGCTTTTGTACAGATATTGCACGAGGTAGGAGGAGGAGGAGTGATCTTAGCTCATGTCCTGTGTCATGCTGGTATGTCAGGATTTGGTGGGTAGGTCTGGAATTATTTCAGTGACACTGTGCATCTTGTTAATAGCTTCCAGTGTCTCTTTCTAGAAACGAACAACAGTATTATTGAACCCCAATGTACATCAAATGTGAGATACATCTCTTTTTCCAAAACTGAAATAGTTTTTAACCTAACACAGACAAGAAAAATATTCTGGAAGTTAATTCATCTTAAAGTACAAAGCCTGTTAATTTGATCAGTATCTGTAATCCAGGAAGGAAGCAAGCATCTACCAAAGGACAGGAGGGCCTATACTATATTACATCTGTGAAACCATTAATTTGCCACAGTGCATCAGCGGGTGATTAAGACTATGCTGTATATGGATGCATGTTACAGTTTTGTGGTAGTAGACAAATTTTCAAGACAGTGTGGCTTATCATGTCTTGTTCAGGAGCAGCTGGAATTATTGGATAATCCTGGGTGTGCCCATCTTTCTTCGCCACTCACCTGTTATATTGGAGTCTTTGGAGTCATAAGGGAACTAATTTGTCTGTGTGACAGTGTGTCCAAGGTTACTGATTTTGGATTAGGTGGGAAGAAATCCGTGTAGCTTCTTAATTATGATGCCTTGGGTCTTTTTCAGTGAATGGCAAATGTTAAAATAAAATCTAAGGGTCATGCTATATATAGTTAGGTTTTTATCCAAGCTAAAACTAAGCTATAAAAACTATTATTTAAGTCAATGAGGAAATACATCAAGTACATGTGAATTTATTTGTGATGAAGTTCTCCTTAGGTTGCATTGTGTCACTACACTTTTGAATAGAAGAATATTGCAATAAAGGTTACTTTCTTCTTGACAACTTTATGGTTAAAATCAAACACACATGCAAGAAGACATCCTTGCAACTTTTAAAGTGAAAGATTTTCCAGTTGTGGGAATTAACAGAAAAGTCATGAATGGCGTTTGAAAAACAAAGCTACAGTATAAGAATATAACATATTAGGTGTCTCTAATACTACATCTCCTTTTAAATGTGTAGTCTTTGCATTTTTGTTGAAAGTCTGGATTTAATTTATGCAGTGATGCATTCTGATTGACTGGACTACCTGCACATTTAAAAAAAAACCCTTAAAAATAAGGCACAATTTCCTCCCCAGTGTTTTACCTTGTTTTCTCAGTATGTGGGATTCTCATTTTACTCCATGGAAGTAGAAAAACATATTGAGGAAATAAACTTTTTGAGACAACCATTATTATCTGAATTGCAACCCCAGAATTCTTAATCATAGAAGGTCCCAGACTTAGGCATCTTTATAGTGACAAATTAACTAATTAGAATAGATTAATGCAAAAGCTGCTTATCTTTTTCTGAATCATCCAGTTTTGAAGATAAGATTCAGTTTTGAATTGCAGCTCTTACAGTTGCATCTTTTTCCCCCAAGCCTAGATGAAGGAGTGCTAAAATTTGTCATGAAGTCCTCAGTCTTAATCTGATTAACAGAATCCCTGGAATTCCCATCAGTGTGACATATCAGCATACCGGACAAAGCTGCATCTCTCACATATCCTGTGTTGAAAAAAAGCCTTGAATAGGAACAATCTCAGGGTAAAAGTAATTTCAGAAGAGTGGTACAGGCAAGGAAGAGGAGAAAAGGTGAGGAATCAGCAACAGGAGATTTGATCAGTGAATAGTCCAATAGTTCAGAGCGTGATGGGAAGAAGCAATGGTTGCTCCTACACTTTGCCTTCATGACTTGTTTGCTTCAGATTTGGGGAAGCATAGACAAAAGAAGTCTTTAATTAAGTGATCTCTGGACGGAACAATTTATCACAATGAATGTAGCTGATTGTATTAATGCAATAAAGCTTGCCTGTATTCATCAATAAACTGGACTTTGGTAGAAATATTCTTTTTTTTCCTGAAGTTTAGTTTTTGAACAATTAGGAGGGATTAGGAAGAGAATAACTAGTCTTCAAGTCCTTAGAGAACGTTGATAGGATGGGAGCACATAGATTTCTGAGAGATTGCATGCCAAAGGGCAGGTGTCATGACAGGGTAGGCCTACTTCCCAGGTTCCAACATTGTAAATGACACTATTTAATCAAAGAGACCCCGAATGTGCCAAATATACTGGCACATACTAGCCAGGCTGAAGCTATGGGAAACTGAAGTAAATTGGCCCTATTAGGGCATAACAGGTAACAATCGCCTTGAACTGCAGTCGGAAGCAGACTGGCAACCAATGCAGCCGTGGAACAGAAATGCCGTATGACATACTAAAACAGGTTCATCATTGCCCATGCCACTATATTCTGCACCAGATGTTTCTGAGTGGTTTTCAAGGGCAGCTCAATGTAGAGTGCACAGGAGTAATTGAGCCTTGGATTGACACAGGGATAGATGAGTGACTATCTGAAAGGGCACAATTTATGCACTAGATTAAGCTGAGTGAAGCCCCTTCCTCTGTTGCACACCCTGCAGATGAGATGCTAGCTCATGCAAGAGTATGGATGGAAGGTCCTTGAATGGAATGTTCAGGGCACCCTAATATCTACAACCACTCAGTCTTGGAAGGATCAAGTCAGTTATTTCCTTCCCATCTAGGCCCACACAGCCTCCAGGTACTCAGCCAGGATCTTAGCAGCAATACTTGTTTGGTTTGGAATTGAGATATACAATTGGGCATTGATATATTCAAGGTCTAATTACATTTGCAGTGCTGTAAATGACTCAGAATAAATCTACTTAAGTAGGTTTTTCTCCCTCGTCCTTTAATATTTCACCCTTATCTTTAAGCAAACTTCTTCAATAAATTTTTAAGGCTATGAATTTTCTGCTCTACAAAAAGCAAGTCATACTGTACTGATACAGTACTGCACTGATACTTTATCATAAGTACATAAACGTATAACGTACATAGGGTTACTATACAACTAAGATGTGAATGATCACTAAATTGTAGCAAAAAATTTATATTGTGTTGCCATCCAGTGGCTATCTGTTTTTGCAGCCTGGATCTGATAGCTATACCATAATGCATACTGGAATGGCAAACAGATTGGTTGCAATAATAGAGTTCCTTTTATCTTGATTAGTGTCCCACCCTTTCTAGCTTCAAAGGTAACCACTGAAAGTGATTTCTAGTTTCTTGCCAATGAACAAAATTATGCCTGAGCCTGGAATTAATAAAAATTAACCCACAGAAGCTATCAAAGCCTTCTGTCACCTTCAAAGGGATCTATAAGGGCTTGGCACATTGCCCACTAATGCTGTTGAAGACTCTACTTCTTGTGAAGTGAAATCTTGAGTACCACTTTGTACTAGCCTCAGGGAAACTACAATGCTAAAGGAGACAGCTGAGCTTAACAGGACAAGTAGAAAATCCTCTGCAGACTTGCCTGGGAATTCCTTGATACATTTGAGGCCCATCATCACTGAAGACCTTCTGAGAAACAGCCTAGTATAGGGACAGGGACCCCTTTCTGCAACTGAAGGCTCTTTTTATTTATTTTTGGTGCTGAAGGGCATAGAGAGCATGGGAGTGATGCTGGACAAAAAAAAATCTCAGATAAAATCACTGGTCTTGTTTTCAGAAGAGAACTGTTGGTTTTTAGAAAACAGCTTAATAAAAACATTTGGGAGCTAATATTATTTCTGACAAGAATATTGTATTATCTGATGACTTTGTCTAATTTTTGTGGGGAAAATAGGAAGGAGTATTGGGTGTGTTCACTGCCTTGAGTTACCTATAAAATAATAAAAGTGGGATAAAAATTAATAAAATAAGAAAAGGTGATCTTGAAATGAAATAGCAGGCCGATGTTCTTTTATCCTGCAAAAGGTCAACTTGACACTTTGGCGATTTTAGTACAGAGATCCTCAATAAGTTATCATTCTCGAGCTTCTCTAAGCTACCCCAATCCCAGAGTCAGTTGCTAGGTTCACAAATTATCCTGCATTCATTTTTTAAATGTGATATCTTGACTAAGCTACAAGTTTTCACACTATGCCAAGCCATAAACCTTGGGTTAAGAACCTTAATTGCTGGGTTTACCCATCTTGTTCAGTATAACCAAATAAACAACATTAAGGCTTATTTTTAGTATATGAACCCAGCTTATACATGAAAACATAGCAGCTTTTGAATATGATGAATGACATGAATTATCTAACCTTTGACAGAAGGTGAAAAGGAAGAGAATTGGATAATGGCTGTATGTGGGAACAGGCAAATTTCAGAAGTTCATGCCTTCCAAATAGCCAGGACTGTTCAAGCTTGGTAAACAGTAGTACAGAAAGCTAGATACAGCTTTCAAACAGCAGCACCACTTAGAGTTATTGTACAATATTATTCTTCCAAGCATTGTCAACAATACTGGCAGGGTTAAACATATACTTAGATATAATATTTAGAATGACAAAAAAAATCTTGTGTGTCATCCCCCAGTATTAAATAAAGGAATACAATTTCCTCAGTAAACTGGTGTTAAATTGAGTGCTAAATTCAGTATAAACTACAGTTGCTCTTATTCCCTGCAAAAACACCATAAAGCAGACAGGGAAAAGGTGCTTCAGTAGTAATTGTCAGACTATGCAGGGGGAACACTGAATACCAACAACAGGAGTAGAAGATTACTGCTTTCTAACTTTGTCTCAACTTGCTAGAGATATTTGCATGGCCCCGTACAAAAATGAATGCTGGACTCATTTTCTTAGTATAATTCAGAGGGCCCTGATTAAAAGGATGAGATCACTACTTCCTTTTGGAACATGTTTTAAATCTTGATAAAAACATGAAGTGTAATTCAAAGAAAATAAGAGAACCAACTTGATTTGCCAGTCACAGTTGGGTTGTATTTCCATTCTCAAGAAACACATCACATTCCATATATTTCATATTTTTTACTTTTTGTGAAAAAAGCAACCCCATACAGTGTATTTTCTCAGAATTCAACAAGCCTATCTTTGATAGGAAGCCAGCATTTGAAAAGATTGCATTTCTTTTCTCTAGCACTACATGTATCCAGTCACAGACAATGAAGTATTGAGGAAAAGGTCTTGATTAAGCTGATTCTCAAAAATAGAAAAGAAAGACAAGCATTTTTAAAAAGTAAGTCATTTGACTTGCAACTCTATAGTTATTTGCATCTCAGTACAGCAGCTCCAAAATTGTAGAGTTGCTCCCCAGCTGGGATCCTTTACAAGCTTTGTAGCCTTTAATGGGTTCTGTTTGTTTGTTTGTTTTTAAGTCTTTCAATTGTTTAGTAGCTGTAGAGGGAAAGAGGTGTGTCTTCCATCATGTCATCCTGTAAAAAAGAGAATAAAACTTAATTTTGTGCTAGTCCAGACATTAGCGAGGGATGTCTTAAATTATATACTACTAGCCAATAACTCTGCTTTGCCCAGGTATTTTTACCCTAAGCAGGGAATACTGTGGCCTACAATTCCCAGCATTCTTTGCCCATTTTTGCATGCCTTGCCTCTATTGGCTGGTTTGCATGTGTTGTCTGGTAACCGTCTGCACATGCTCAGTACAGGTTTTCTGCTGTAGAGGTATCCACTTTGGCATCCTTTTTTGGGGCAAATACTGGTCAACCATGTTCCTGACACCCCCCAGTGCTTGTCTCAGGAGTTCAAAGTAGGTGCTTGTGAAGTTTGGGCCATTTTGGTGCATGGGTGAAAGAGCCTATTGGGGACATACTCACAAACACCAACAGCAAACATTTCTCTTTTATAGATAAAGATACATATTCTTAATGACTTCTGAACCATTCCTTAATGTATCTGAGCTGCTGCCATCTCAAAGAACAGACTCTTTGGAACAGACACACTAGGCAACCAATGTTAAGGTACAGTGGCAGTGAGGCCATATCCTAGACCAGATTCTCATGCCTCCTGATGAGAAAGTAGTATTAGTTCATTAAGCTTGAAATGGGGAACTGATTTAAACGGCTGCCATGATGCCAATTTTTAGACTATTCAAATAAGGCTATTCCTTTGATCTGGAAGAACTTGGCTCTAGCTACAGTCACAACAATCCCTTTTCCTTCCTATCTCCATGGATATAATAATATTCACTAAATTCGTTTGCTACTCTCAATACATAATCCTTCACTAGTTATATCTGAATGCTACTAAGGATCAGTTATCAACATTTGCCTTTCTATGTACACATTTGGACTGAGACCTTTGTTCCTCCCCTTCAGAATTTTAGAATTCCTGTTCCCATCTAGAAGAAAAATAACAGAGTGGGTAAAAATCCCAGCAGATGCTCACCATAGGCAAGTCCTGGAGACGCCTAAACCGTAGCCTGCTGCTATGTTGTTGATACCTCCAGAAGCCCAGGAGAATCAGAAGCCCTACTGTCACAACAAAAATTACAATGACAGCAATCACCAGGGGATCCTTTCCTATTGGACTGACTACTGGTATACTGGGCAGACCTGAAAGCAAGAAGAAGGCAATAAAATGTTAATTCATCTTTTAAAATTATGAAAGTTCATTTACCCAGCTACCTTTTTAAACAATCAAAAGGAATACATTCAGCTGCATAGCCCAAATCCAGCATTGTTTTTAATGTTATTTATACAAACTTGCAGTGCCTCTCCCAACATATGTTTCCCCCAAAACTATTTTCAGGCAAAAGTAATTCCTAGCCTAATTTGGAGATGTCAGAGACTGAATAACTGACTTTTCCCTTCTTTTTGCAAAGCATATGCTTTATCACTGTGTTATACATTTCTTACATAGTTTTATCCACGGCTGGGTTTAACTATCCCTCGGTTCTCACCAACCCATTCTAAATCTGTTGTTCCCTAGATGAGACAAGATTGCTAAATGTATACCTTGATTGTTTCCCACATCAAATATAGTTGTCTTGTGTTCATGTTTAGCTGGTTCCTCTGTCTCTGCTGATAGGATTTTGTGAGGTAAGAGAGTAGAGGAGGCAACCTCAAATGTTACTGATCGAGAAGTATTGGATGTAGTTATTGTGATCACTTGTTCACCAATAGTAGTCCTTGGAGATGATGTGGAGGCAACAGTGTTCTCTTCTGTGAAAACCTTATGGTCCATGACTGGTGTGGTATTTTTTGCTGGCCCCATGGTAATGAATGTAGAAGATCTTGGCTGGGAAGTAGCTCCTGCAGAGAAACATTTAACTGTCAGTAAAGTGAGGGTGGGTAGGAATCCTGGCTCTTCTTAATTCAGAAATAAAGAGTATCTAGTTTGGCCAGACCTTTTCTGAATGTTTCTACAGTTTTAACATAAATCTTGGCAGTTATCAAATCTAATCAAAAGCATGTGATTAAGCAGGTCCACAGTTAGACTCCAGTCTTGGGTGCAGGTTCTGTGGAGATAACTGGGACACGGTGTGGCTCAGTTATCAGGAAACAGCCACCTCTATATTAGATCCATTTTAATCCTAACTGACAAAAACCATGAACAATATTCAATGTTTTGTATTTTTACTGGTTATGTATAATAGTTTTTATAATGTTTTTATATACCCCCTGGAGTCATCCAGAATTCTGGAGCTATCTAGAATTGGCTGAAAGATCGCTGGCTATATAAATGTTTTAAATAATAAATGATAAAATAAAATAATAAAATAAAATAAAACGATTGATATGTGGTTGGGTGCTGGGTGCTAGTAGTGGTGAATTCTTTCTTGAGTGAAGAAGAATTTCATGTCTCATTTCATGTCACAGCACTTTTACATCCACAGACCCAGAATTTGCCAAAGAATCCATGACAGCATTACTACATAGCACACAACCAACCTAACTAAATACACCAAGGTTGAAATACCCAGAATCATGCATCTTATCAACCTCTGCCTAACCACATACAGGTAGTCCTTGGCTTACAACAATTCATTTAGAGATCATTTTTCACATTTATGATTGTTGTGGCATCCCCCATGGTCACATAATCAAAATTTAACACCCATGTTACTCACTTAACAACTACAGTGATTCACTTAACAACTGTAGCAAGAAAGATTGTAAAATGGAGCAAAACTCACTTAACAAATGTCTCACTTATGAACATAAATTTTGGACTCAATTATGGTCATAAGTTGAGAACTCCCTTTACTTTCAGTTCAACAGACAAATATATCAACAAATCAAAGGAACACATATGGGATCACCACTTTTAGGAGTAATAGTAGAGCCCGTAATGCAATACCTGGAATCAATAGCATTCCCATAAATACAACTCAAATATGGATCAGGTATGTAAATGACAATCCTGTCACAATCAAAAAGGGTCAACTAGAGCAGGGGTCTCCAACCTTAGTAACTTTAAGGCTTGTGGACTTAGAATTCCTCAGCCAGCTGCTGAGGAATTCTGGGAGTTGAAGTCCAAAAGTCTTAAAGTTGCCAAGCTTGGAGATCTCTGAACTAAATAATACGCACAAAATCATTAGCAAAACTTCAAAGGAATAAAATTCAGGACCCGATAGTTCAACCTTGAGCTACAGATTTTCCCTTCTATTGGTAACATATTTTTTAGAATGCAAATATTTGACCATAGTGCTGCAAACATAGGTTTTTTTGTGTTTTTTTTTTAAGCTCAGATAGTATTCTCTTTCTTTTTGTCCATTTCTGGAAAATACAGAGTACCTAATTGTAATCTAATATAATGTTTTTATAGGCCGTGACTGTAAAGCAGAATTAGTTGAATCGTCCTGGCCATATTTATTAAACTACCTACCATGATAAATTATTGAAAACTGCCCAGTCTTACCTTGGGTCTCCTTTGATTGCAAAATTTCTGTAGCCGGAATCTTAGTGCTGGAAGTAAGCAAGGATGTAGTATTGATATATCCTCTATCATCATCCAGGCCAAATGTATTAGTTTCTGGTAAGTTTGTAGTTGGATTAAGAAATAAAGAAGGATCAGCGCTACTATTAGAGGCGTTATTTGCAGTCTGAGTCTGTATCCTTGCTGTGGTATTCAAATAGCCAGGTGTAGTAGTGGTCAGATAATCTGTCTGACCGATGCTGCTGACACTGACTTGGGGGATGCTTGTGATGACGTCATCGCTACTGGTGGCTGTGGCTTGGAAGCTTCTAGCCTCAGTGTGACGAAGCGTGAACTGAGAAACTGTGCTGGATAGAGCAGACGATCCATTCTTCCCATCTCCTAGTACAGGAAAAACAAACAGGAAAACATAATTTGGCAGCATCTTTACAACATACATCCTTCCCTAGAAGATCAGCTGGAGAAATAAGTAGAAAAGGGAAGAAATAGGTCCATATCCAAAACAACTGCTGTGAAAGGGACACGGAACTGAGGAGTAAGTTCTTTTCCAAATGAACTCTTTTCAGAAGTCAGTTGGCTGAGTCAGTTGACTCTTTTCAGCTGACATGTTTTGTAGCAAATGAAAATGTCCTTCCTCTAATAGTGAAAGCTTAATCAAGTAATTGGATAAGGTTGTTTATAGTAATACAAGAGATCAAACTATACGTGACCACCACTGTCATTTCCATGGATAGAATTCAAGGGGTATCACCAGAATTACTGCATCATGAATCCAGAAGAATAATATTTCTCCCAAGCTATGCTTGCAGTTTTTCAGATTTAACTATGTTTTGGACTGTTCTGATGTCCTTAGAAAAATTGAAAATAAAAGAGACCTTTGTTGTGCAAAATGTTGCTTGGGGAAAGGGTGGACACCACTTTCAGATTTTTGAAGCATCTGATCTCAATTTCACAAGACAAACTAGCATAGCTCTGAAAGACATAAACTAGACTTTGATTTGAGAGTGGAAAAAGGGAATTACATGCAACTCGTATTAAAATACAAGTAGTAGTTGGCACCAGGTCAGTTTTGCCTGGGCTTAGAAACTAGGCAGGACTGGACTTGATTAGACAAATGCATTAGAGAATGCCAAATTTTTTTCTATTAGGCAGACAGAAAACAACACACACACAAAACCTGGGTGCACCTATTTCATTCCAGATTAGAACATGCAGGATTTTAGATTAAGTACCGTATTCATTCAGGTTTTCTCTCTGGCTTGAAAATAATATTTTGTGTTGCTCTTTGCCCACCTTAACTCTTCTAGATTGACAAACTTGGGATCGGAACAATATTGTGATCCTGAACATGAAAACTGGGACACAGCAGTCTTATATAATATATTCCAAAGCACCGATTTTACAAAAAAGGTCCTCTCTTGAGGCAAAGTGCAACTAATAGGTATTAAATAAATTAATAGTAGTAAAGAACCATTCACAGCAGCTGGACCCGAGAGACCGCACACA
Source organism: Mimophis mahfalensis (assembly GCA_032468015.1). NCBI lineage: Eukaryota > Metazoa > Chordata > Lepidosauria > Squamata > Mimophis > Mimophis mahfalensis. Next base: position 139,258 of record JANHFR010002394.1, on the reverse strand, counting down.
GTAAACTTGTGTCTTACAATTCCTACATTTACATCCTCTGAAAGTTCTTAATCCTGTTCAGTGTGTTTTCTCATTTGCAATGCTTCTAGAGAGGACATCTGAAAGTCAAAAAGTGAATGGAACTTGTTTAACAGTAAAAAAAAATACCTCCATGTCAAATCTCAAACTGCCATAGGTAATATTTATTTAGAGTATTTGTACTTCTAATACTTATTTCATCATGGAAAAAAGAACCCAGTGCCCATTTAGTATTAATTAAATTAAAATATAATACTGTACTACATAGTTTTCTTTTCTATGCAAAGAAGAGGTATTGGATAAAAGTAATTAACAAGTGCAGTGGTTCTCAACCTGTGGGTCGTGACCCCTTTGGGGGTCGAACGACTTTCACAGGGGTCACTTACAACCATCAGAAAATATATATTTCAATACAAATACAGGTGTATGTGAAAATAATTTTATGGTTGGGGGTCACCACAACATGAGGAACTGTATTAAAGGGTCGCGGCATTAGGAAGGTTGAGAACCACTTAGTTAGAGGGAAATTATATGAATAAACACTTTTCCTTAAAAACTGTATCCATGGTAAAGGTGATCCTTGATTTATGACCACAATTGAGCCCAAAATTTCCATTGCTAAGTGAAACATTTGTTAAGTGAATTTTGCCCCATTTTATGATCTTTTTTGTCACAGTTTTTAACTGTTAACTGCAGTTGTTAAGTTAGTAAAACGGTTGTTAACTTAATTTGGCTTTCCCATTGACTTTGCTTGTAAGAAGGTATCAAAAGGTGATCACATGATCCTTGAACACTGCAAGTGTCTTAAATTTGAGTCAGTTGCCAAGCGTGCGAATGACCACGAGATTGCTGCAATGGTTGTAAGTGTGAAAGAGTCATAAGTTACTTTTTCTGTGCCGTTGTAACTTTGAATGGTCACTAACCAAACTGCTGTAAATTGAGGACTAACTGTATACTTCTATAGTATTCTAATGCCCAATTTGTAAATACTTAAAGCATTACATGAGGTTGTTTTCTACAATAAACTAGTACAACTGTTCTCTAGAGTGCTGAAAGTTGCAAAGGATGTACAAATTTAATCCACTGGTTGCTATCCCTACTTAAAGGTAATATTCTGCCATATACTGTTCTGTGGAATTGCGACTTGAATCACAGGACATGAAAGCATTATATTTATTTCCAGATTTTTAATCAAATTGTAAACCAGAGCTGCATTAAATGTATTTAATATCTACTTTGTATATTTCAAGTTCTTTATATTCTCTCTGGAATTATTTGACCAATCACTAACCGGGTTCATATATCCTGGCAAGTGATAATACGTTTTGTCTAATTTGGCCTTAATATAATGGTGATGTAGTCATTATGAAGTTAAAAAACGAAGAATCAGGCGGCATTTGTAGACCTGACAATGTGCTACTAGGCTCCTGGTTTTTGTCTACCATAGATTAATAGGGTCATCCTACAATCTCATTACTGTCGTAAATGATAGTTTCTGATTTAGCATAGTGTATAAATCCAGTCAAAGGCAGTGTTTGACCATTCTAATCTACTGCACAAGATTTAGACAAGAAAGGTAGAACTCCATTTGAGGTCTCTGGAAGACCGGTAGGATCTAATGTTTTCTAAACTAATTAAATAAAAAAATAAACATTTATAGTACAGAGTAACTATACTTTAATGTCCCCATTGGTACAACATGTAGCAAATGATAGGCCCGAGTCAGAAATTTTATATTAAGATTTGACTAATATGCTTGTCCCAATTTATATCCCCCATATTAACATGTAGCTCACTTACATGGCACCTTTTACTTCTCAATCTTTACTTCTGCTATGATCTTTCCCCAAAATTACGTTTCCCACCAAACAGTGCTTGCCTTTTTCTTGAACCTGAGATGTATTCTCCAGTCCATTGACTTTATAACTCTAATTGGTATAAATAGTTTTAAAGTGGTAGAACTAGGTTATCAACATTTTTTCTTTTCTCCCCCTGACCTGAGAGAGAAAGAAAAAAAAAATCGCAGGCAGGAAATCTTGATGTGGTGATGGTTTAAACTAAAAGGCTATTTTACTATATCATGTGCAACAGTGGTATTGTAAATAACTACATAATCTTTATTTTTAAACCTATGCCCATATACAGTATAGCTGTGGTAATGTGCATATTCAATCAAATTAAAAATAAAATAAAATAAAAAGCAATGTAAAGCTGCACCATGGCCTCTTGCTTCATAAATGCCATGCTATGTTATAATTTGTAGCATGTGCCTGCCTATGCTATAAACACACATAACCTTTTAAATTTTGTGTACTCTTCGTAGGAATAACATTACATGGCTATGGATTGGTACAATGAATGCTACACTGTTTTCATTAACACGTACATCAAATCAACCACTGTTAATTTAGGTTACCGTATGTGTTAATCTGATATGCAATCTGGTGAGTAACTACTTAGAATAAATAGGGGCACTTAGGGGGGAGATTGTCTTTATCTCTCAGATTAGTTTTTGCTCAGTAACTCTCATACAGTACGCTTATGGCAGACTTCTTCAAGAGTTCAAAACTGTCTTCCCCAACCTGGCATTCTCCAGATGTATTGGGTCTCCAATTCCCAAGTTGACTAGGAATTTTGGGAACTGCAGTCCCAATGAGGGTGAGATTGAGAAAGGTTGATGTATATGATGAGCCCATTTTGACCTGATAAAATTAATATTTGCCTGCATATCTTACATTTGCCCAGAGCATTTAATTCAAAGAGTAATGTATCTAAGAACTTTAAGGGGGAAATGATATGTTTGCTTGCCAAAATGTTCCAAGACACTCATTCATTCATTCCTGTGCTTATACTAATATAAAAATACTAAAGGCACAAATCCAACACATGAATTGCAAGCCAAGAATATAAGATTTGAAGCCCAAGAATAAATATATTACCTGAGCACAAAATATCTAAAAATTGTTAACAGCAAGTGAAAGGAATATATCAATATATGGTATGTCTAAAAGCTTTATAAATGGAATAAGCTATTTCAACAGGACACTTAAGAAGGATTCCCTTCCATAATCAATAGTACACAGATTGTATTTCACAAACCTGTGTCTGTGTATATTGTATTCTGTGCACAAGACCTCTTGGACTGAACCATCCCATTTAATTTTCAAGTATGGCAAATCCACACTGACTATATGTTACACACTTCTTCCAATATAATTATAACTTCAACAATAGAGCAGTGCTGGGAATTCTTTCCTAAAAAGAAACTAATGCTTATCTGGATCATTTCTTGGTTTTTTACTTCAAAGGAAGCATTTTATAAAGTGAGTGGTGAGTTTGACAATTTTTTAATAAGCATAGACTTTCTTCTAGCATAATTAGCACAAGAGGGAAAGTTATCAATTGAGTAATCTGATGATTAATGTCTAGCAGTGACTACAATTTAGTAAATTGTGGGAAAAGAGGTGAGGAAAAAGGAGAAAGATTGCAGTCCACAAATGTTTCATATCTTTTTTCCATTCCAACCTTATTTTATGTTAGAAGCCTATGCTATTTGCAATATATACAGTACAGTCTGAAAAAATACCAAGAAGTATTCACAAAGAAAAATAATCCTAAATGTAGACCTGGTCCTAAACAAAGATTGGATTTTAAAAAAACAACTAATCTTCCATTTTTCTCATATTCTCAGGTAATTGAAGATAACCATTCCATTTTAAAAAATAAATAATTTGAAGAAATCTTTTTTTCAGCTAAATGTTCAGGAAAAATAAACTTTCTAAAAATTTTCAGATGGTAAATGCTCTTTACTGATTCACTTATTAGCATACTTTATAAAGCTTTGGGAGAAAATATGACAATAAACTAAACCTTAATTTGGCATCAGAGTAACTTTTAATATCCAGCACAATTTTTGACTATAATATTTTTAGGAAGATGAGATACCTCTCTGAAGAATCCTTATCTGAGACAGCAGATGACAGGATAAAATGCTCCATCTTCTCCTTCCCAAATCTAAATCGGGATGTTCGCATTTCATAGTCAAATGAACTTTATCATACATATGCAATGTGAAGGTAAACACACCTGACTTTTCTTGCATGACTGTTATAAAGATTACTGCAATTAAAAACTGAAAGTGCCATAAACATGAAATTGCTGATGGATGCTTCAGAATTTCCACAGAATCTTTATACTGAGAGAAAACGCACAGCACCTGCCCTTGGCTTAGACATCAATATTTTCTCTTTAAACTGTAAATGTAATTCTTCTCTTTCATTACATTCTACAACCAGAAAAGGGAACATTAATATCTAAACATGTTTACATTTTTAAAACTATAATAAGAATTAAATAGAAAGATGTATCTTAAAAACATCAGATTTTACTTGAGTGTGTTTTCAAAGGAAATTACATTCATATATTTATGGTGCTACTGCCTTTTCACTTTTTCCACCTTTCCCCTAATGCAAACAAAAAACAAAATCTTAATCTATGATGATTAATTTCTCTTTGCTACAATCTTAAATTTCTTCAAAAGAAAATCCAACTATATCCAATATAAGAAAGGAATGGAATGGAATGGAATGGAAAGGAGAGGAAAGGAAAGGAAAGGAGAGGAAAGGAAAGGAAAGGAAAGGAAAGGAAAGGAAAGGAAAGGAAAGGAAAGGAAAGGAAAGGAAAGGAAAGGAAAAAGGCCAGACAATGGAAAAGGAAAGGAGGAACAGAAAGGAAAGAAAAGGGGAGGGAAGGAAAGGAAAGGAACACCCAGGCAATGCCGGATAATCAGCTAGTATTTGTATCTATATTAGCTTACAATGTTCAAATTGGTAATTATGTTATTGTTGGAAGGAAACAGCAGTGTCCTGAATTAAAGTGAAGTCAGTCAGAGAAGGCTCACCTGAGAATGTAAAAAATCTCAGGACTCCAAATTGAGCCTAGAGAAAAGAGCCTGATGCAAACACAATAGAAAATTATCACAAGGTGGAAGCAATCAGGACCCCTTTTCAGAAATAGTTAATGAGATTAACCTGGACAATTAAAGACATACATCCAGGAGGAATCTCCCAGCCCCTGGATGAGATCACCCCTCCACCTTTTTCAAAGGGAAACTCCTTGACCTTTTCAACACAAAGAGATCACCCCTTAGCCCTCTCAAAAGGGAAAACCCTTAACCTTTTTGACACAAAAGGATCACCTTTTTACACAAAGGGGGAACCATGCAAAACCATAAGAAGAATCCCTGAAGAAAGAAGCTAATGCAAAAGCTCCCTAACTGGAAGGTACAAAACATCTATAAAGATCTCATCCCCATGGGGATAGTTGTTGGCCAACCCAGGAATGCTGTCCATGTCTCTGTGTGCCCTGCCTTCCTGATCCAATAAAGAGAAACTGCTTCCAGGCAGCTGGCCGTGTGTGCCCTTTCAACGCGCTGAGGTTTTTCCTTCCAGCTGGGATTCGAACCCAGAACCTTTCAACATTATTAATCCTTCTTTATCTCACTATAAGTAGTGAACATAAAAGAAAATACTGTTCCACCCAAACCTAAAATCTCAGCTTATAAATGATTTATAACAATCAAAATAATAAAGTCACACAAAATATCTCTGCAGTACTCTATTGACAAGTATGAATATCAGCTAAGTAACTCTCATAAATTTACTCATCTATTTGAATGTGGTATAATGTTTGTATCCATACAAGACCTTAAAATGGCCAGGGTGGGTATGCCAATCTGACACTTGTGAAATGAGACCTTGAAAAATTGCATAAAATTCTAAGCCTTTACCAAGCATACAGGAATTAAATTAAAGTACTGAAGTGGCATACAAATCTGAATAAATAAATATATGAAACTGAACTTACATTTTTAAAAACATCCTCTATATATCTACCTGGATAGAGAAGCTGATTTAATTGACACTGTCAAAGTATGTATGAAGTACATACAGCACTATGTTTTGGGGCAGGTGCAGCCATCCTGGTTGTAACAAAATTATTTTGAAGTGGTCTAAAAATCTTTATCTTCTATAAATTTCTCTCATTTTATGGTATTAAATAAATATATTACTCTGTTAACTGGTTGATATAGAATATATAAATACCATTATCAAAATGCTATGGTCTTCTAAATGGCCTGGAAGAGTAATAAAAAACAGCTTTATAACTAACACTGCCTGGAGCCATAGAATTAAGAGTAGATAAGAGAGGGAACAATTCATTTGTCTTCACCCAAGTGGTCCTTTTGTTTTTCCAATCAGTGCTAAGAAGTTTGGATTTAAAGAAGTTCTGCAGTGATTGTTACTGTGAACCCCGAGACTTGCCTGAATTCATACAACATGCTTAACTTGTTTACTGAGTTCTCCTTAACCACAGACTTATAAGCCAATCGAACAGGTTGAATTTGCATAACATGCTAATATACATATATATGCACAAAATCAAAGTTTGTGAGTCTCAGAGGCTAGGTGTGTAACTGGCAAGTACAACTGCTGCATCTATAATTGATCCAGATAGGTGCGTTGTCCAAATACATCTATTTGGGCAGAAGTCTCATCTTCCCATATTCCATTTTATTAACATGTCCTGAACTCCCAAATCTTAAATCTGCAACCAGGAAATACTTTGAAGAAAATATTCTAAAACTGCAGCAAATGCACTGAAGACAGAAAATTATGACTTCCTAGGTAGCAGACATAAAGAAATCTAGCAAGCAAGGAAAAGCGAGCAATGAGTTTCTGCTAAGTAGTATAGGCAAACATATAACTTGAGTGAAAAAAAAGAAAGCCAGGTTTTGAAATAGATATTAGACCCAAACTGTTCTGAACGCTGGCAATCTACTTATTAAATCTACAAATAGAAGGTAAAAGCATTTCTGGGTGTATTTCTGAGTGTGTTTTCCAAAGTCCTGTTCTGATCAAGCCTTATTTGAGTTCCCAAATGCCCTGGTGGTGGACGTGGCAGCTTCAGCTCTAACATTTGGTAAACAACAAGGCCAAGTCATGGGGGCCAGCATTAAACCTGGGAGCTTCAGCCCTGGCGAGGGGTGCCAGACCTAAGGAAGGATACCCACTAGCCCATCACACTGTGAACTAAGGAAAACCTGAACTTCCAGCTGGCCAATGAGCCCCTCCAGGAAACTGAAGCTGAAAGCGAAACAGAGAGAAAGGCTTAACGCAGGCAGGAGAGCAATGCCTTCTTAGACGGCAGAACATTTGGCGCTTCCAACCCAAACTGGACGGGCAGAGTCCCCAGGGGAGGTCTGCCAGGGACTTTTGGTTTTGCAATAGCTTCTGAGGTTCCTCAAGAATCTGGGATACTTCCAACAGCGCCTGCTTGCACCCGAGATCCGACCTTTCGGGAAGGATGGAGCGAGCGGTGCACGTACCTGGCAGAGACAGGAGGCTCCCAGCGAGGAAGCAACAAACGGCCGTGAGGTTGTAGAGGGAGCGACGAATTCCCACCATGGTGGGCCGGCCCTAGCGGCGATCGGTCAGGGCAAGAGGGGGGGGAAAGAGACCCGGCGCCCCCGGCAGCGTCTGTAAAGATCTGGTCCTGGAGAGTGAGTCACTGCCACGTGGTTCAGTCACAAACACAAGGATGGGACTAGTCGGGGCGTGTTGCGGCCTCTTTTTCGCTCCCCAACTCCTTACAAAACAGCCCGAGTTCTTCCGTTGTCTCGCATCGTTCGCAGGACTCTCACGCCCCCTGCCAAAACAAAAATCTACCCCGCTGACTGGGGGCCGCCCCCTCTCCCAGCTGGAACTCAGAAGCCGATGCTTTCTCCGCAATTGGCCAGAGTTTTCCCTAGAAGAGCAACGAGAGGAGCCGAGGCGAAGCGTTCGCCTGCTAGAGCAACACTCCGTCCCACTGACACAGTTTGGGAACAAACCGGCGGCGCCGATAGAACAGCTCCGCCCCTTCACCGTCGGAGCCGGGGGGTCAAAGCAGACCCTTCGTTCTCCGCGGTACTTGACGGAATGAGCTTTGAGAATCTGTTCAACATTCATCCGTGCTGGCTGAACTGTCTGGTTGCCCTCACTGGAGAGAGAACGCACGAAGGAGAATCCAGAAGTCAAGTCCGCAGATCCGAAAAAAGTCTCAGATTATATGTTTACCTTTTCTGAGCTGACACGCCTAAAACCAATATAATGCTTCATTAAAAGTAGCATCTAACAAGTTTACCCAACTAGGTGGCAGCACGTAGAGCTCATCCTGGCTGATGTTGGAAAGCTAAGCTACATGTATCTGATTATACTTGGAAGGCACAGACTGCCACTAGGGTACCGGTACCGCAGGGCTGTTTGATATTTGGTG
>JANHFR010002394.1:67672-91570 GCA_032468015.1 Mimophis mahfalensis | reverse complement strand
GGGTCTTTCCCCCCCGAAAAGGATGCCATAGTGGACCATTTCACTGCCAAGCTCTAATGCACATGTGGCACTTCTGGCTGGGGAATTCTGGGAGTTGAAGTCCACGCATCTTCAAACTGCCAAGGTTGAGAAACACTGCCTTACAGGGTGATTTTTGAGGGTGGGGAATAGAATGAGGAACGAATATTAGATATCTTCACTGCCTTTAGTTACTTGTAAAAATAATAAAGGTGGGACACAAATAAATAAAATGTATTTTCCCAACTTCTTTAGTTATTCTTTAAGTTGTTCATGATCAATATTGTTAATATCCCAAGATGCCTGTTCAACATATTCTGATAGTCATTCTTGTGTTCTTGTAATAGATATGCATTTATGTGCTAAGCTCAATATTCAGTACAGTTGGAGCAGAAATTATTTAATGGGGGGTGAGAGAACAGTACCATAGTAACAGTATCGTGTAGATACCATATGTCCTCAGCTTATGTAGATATTTTAAGATCTGATTATAGGCACTTGCTGAAAGATCTGTCACAGGAAGGTTGCCTTCAACAAATAGCTATTGTAGAAGGAGGGGTCAAATAGTAGGCTTGGTTTTTACTGCCCCCTCGAGGCCAATTGTTTTCAGTTCTTTGCTTACAATCGTTGTGTTTACAAACAAAGCATTCACCATTTTTATTTTTTAAGAATACCAATGTGGCCTATGTGGAATTGTTCATCAAAAGCTGAGGTTGGCACTTAGCTTTTCAGTGTGCCATTTTAAAAATTCTGTTAATTATTCAATATTCTTTTAAACATTTAAAGGGCAGAATGGGCTAAGAGGTTGGCAGATACTGATGTTCATAGGTGGTGAAATCAAAGTCAAATTCTTTACTGCAGCGATATTACAACTGTACTGTACCTACTTAATATTCATTATTTCTTTGCTTTTATTCAGAACTGTTTAATAAAAAATGATGAGAATGGCTATTCTGCTATAGTGGGTGATTTTGGCTTGGCAGAGAAAATTCCTGATTATAGGTAAGCAGTATTTCTGAATACACACCAATTAGAGTTTTAATAATATTATAATGTTAAGCTAAATAATTGTGAACCACTGATCATTGCCTTCTAAGATTCAGCATTTGACTTAAAACTCTTTCGGATTATTTACTGCATTCCTTTTTAGATTTTGAATATAATCATTATCTCCATAAACAACAGATTTGGGATAGGTCACTGTTGCACATAATAAATATGCTTAAGAACAATTTTCAGTTTTAAGTTTTAAAATAACCTTTGAGATATTCATTTAGATTTTATTACCATGTACAAATGATTTGCACACATAGGTATAACATTGCTTAAACTTTTCACTGCAGCACATTAAACATTTTCTTCTTTCAGTAGGCTTTGTAATATACTTCCTAGTACAATACCGTTCAGGATTTTGAAATACTGTATGTGAAATAATAACAACATTGTCCTATATACTTTGCTTGGAATCAAATGGTAATCATGCACTGAAACGAAAGGAGTTGTTTGTATAATATTTATGAGAAAGCACTTCTAACAATTACCTTTCTAAATTTATTGAAGTGAGAAATTGCCAGTAGTAGGTTCTCCTTACTGGATGGCACCTGAGGTGCTGCGGGATGAGCCTTATAATGAAAAGGTAGGTATGTTTGAAATAAATACTGTTAATATAAAATGTTGCCCTGGATTATTTATGCAAGGAGAACTTGTACTTAGCATTTTTCTTTTATGTAAGCTACATTTTCTATTTTTAAGTCTTTCTAGTTAGATTACCTCATGAAAATTCTGTTGTCTGTGATAAACTTGATATCCCATGAGGCAATTGTTCGATTTCTATATTGACAATCTAAAATTTTATATTTTATTTTTAGCTAACATTGAGAATAGTATTGTAAGTCCTTATCCATCTTTTGTGTAATAGTGATTTTTAAAGCTGTAAATCAAAGTTACACTACTTATCAAGGGACAATGCCATGTTTTCCCTTAATTTATAATTTTATTAATAACAATATTCTGTCTTCCAGTAAGCTGTAGCTTTTTTTAAAAAAATCAGTTGTTGTTGTTAGTTGCAAAGTCGTGTCCGACCCATCGCAACCTCATGTACAATGTTCCTCCAAAAAATTGTAAAAGCTGATAAATATTTTTCAAGTTTTATAGCTCCCTCTAATGATGAAGAAACAGTACTGTAGTCGTCTTCTTAGCTGGTCGAATTTTGGGTGCCCTCAGAACTTTGCAAGTGGTGCATTAGGTAATTTAAGCTTTTGCAATGTGTTTGGCACCCATTTTGCACCCATGTGATAGGAACAAAGGAAAACTCTTATACCATGGGGAGGGGAGGGAAACCTGCGATGGAAGGCAAAGAATATACCTGCAAAATAAATCTGGGATCATATTTTCTCTTTTAGGCAGATGTGTTCTCGTATGGGATCATCCTTTGTGAGATTATTGCGAGGATCCAGGCAGATCCAGACTATCTCCCACGAACAGAGGTGAGAAAAGTTCACCGATAAGGACTGTCAAGGGGGAAAAAAAGAGTTTCATGGGTCATTAATTTCCATAAAGTTGCTAAATGAGCTATAAAAGATGTCATAAAACATCCTTCATTACATTTATATGCCGAGCTTGGCACAGAATGCTGTTCCCTTCCTCTCTCTTCCCTCCCTTCCACATTTAAAGTACATAATTATCCTTGCATAATATTGGATTGAATATTGTATTAATCAGCCAATTTTCAAGAGATTAACTGTTGTAATACCTAAGGGATTTCTATGACTTCTTCATTCATGAGAAGAGGGCAGTTTGATTGGGACATTTTCTTCTTTGGATTAGATCTCCCCCACCTCTTTTTGCCTTTTCAACGGATCATGATGAAAGGGTGGCTATTTTATTTATACCACATCATCATTTATTTGTTTTACATCAACACTATTTTAAAGTGTTTTTTTCCTCTTCTTTTATAAACAGTATATTGTTTTAAAGTTAGATTATGTTTGAGAAATACATGCATTAGCAATCTTTAAAAAAATATTAGAGTGAAAAAAACTCTAGTTCGGTGAGACAGTTAACATAAAAGGTCTGTTTTATGTTTGAAAATTTTTGTATTTTAAAATTCCAATCCCAGTAAAAAGAAACAGACGGCAGTTGATATAAAAGGTCTGTTTCAATACTCTGGAGGTGGACAAAATTGGTTAATGTAGGGCACACCTCTGTGAAATACTATGTAGGTGAAACGTGGAGATGTTCTTAAGAATCATCTTCAAGGGAACTAGCAATGTGATAAATAGTCAGCACTAAAGTTATTACAAAATTATTTTCTTAATTGGTTTATGATGTTATTGCATCACAAACTGACTGTGCAAATTGTTTCTACATTCTAATATGATGTTGGCCAAGTACTAGGTACTGTATATCATAGTGCTTTCTTTGGTAAATGCATTTTCATGCTAGACTTCCTGATAGGTAAGTTTCTTGGTGTAAGCATATTTATAAATTTCTCTTTATAGCACCTTTCATGGTTCTAAATGTTAGACGACATTGGAGGAATTAACTTGGGCTATGGGATTGAAACAATTATCTCTTGGAATAACTTTCTCTTATGCTATAATGCCAAATGTATTTTTAAAAAGCTGAATTGGTCTTGTGATTCCCACTTTCAAAGAACTGGGTGTTCTGCATAGTCAGAAAAGGAAACATTTCTTTTGTCTGTACTAATTTCAGTTTTAGAACTGAATTCCGAATAAATACAGTAGCATTCTGGGTTGTTTCTCTGAGTTTCCTCTTTCCCTCCAGTTCAGCGTGGTACGTCTGAGCTACGTGCAGGCTGAAGATACATATTCAGTGCATGCTGCAGAAATAATCTAATGCCGAGCTGTCAAATTTTCTGCCTGCAGGCCAGATGCATCATGTACTGACCATGCCTATGCCCAGTTTAGCAAAGAGAAATAGTCCCGATATGTCACGTGACACCACTGGGACGATGCAAGGTTGACACCCTAATCTAATGGTTTACCAGGAAACTAATATGCTTCTGGAGGTTTTAGAATCATAAAAGGGTCTTCTAACCCTTCCGCACTGCTTTCTTTAAAACATGTTTGTTTTATTTTAGATATTAACGGAGTATTTCTGTCTTTTTTTCGTGTAGAATTTTGGACTGGATTATGATGCCTTTCAGCACATGGTGGGAGATTGTCCTCCCAACTTTCTCCAGTTAGCCTTCAACTGCTGCAACGTCAGTATACTAAAAAAAAATAATGATCCTACTTTATGTTAAAGTTAAAAATGCGATGCTGAATGAATTGAGAGATTTTGTAGCTGAGAAATTATGAAACACTTTGAAGGCAAAATATGAATGAATTGTATGAATTCACTTATAACATTTGTTATTTATGTGTAGATTTGATATAAAAATGGGCAACAAATAAGTATATAGCAAGTAAGGAAATAAAAAGCTGTCACTATAGTTCTTTCCAATATTAGACAAGGTATTATGAAAATGAAACATCCAGTGCATTTTCTTTTATACAGTGTTTCTATAATTGCGTGTGTACCAAATGTGAATGGTCAAACATTTTTATATTGGTAGAATACAGATAGCTTATGACCATAACGGAGTTTGCCCATTATGGTCAGAAACTGTGACAGCTGTTACTTGAAGCACCCATATCACTGCCTCACTTATGAACCCCCATCCCTGCTCTTCCCAATGTGGTAATTAAACAGAGCAAAATGTAAGTCATTAAGTGAAGCATGGGGTGTCTCTGGGGCCCTAGGGAAAGCACTGCGAGGCTAATACAGGTCCTTCCTCTGGTATCCCCCCCAAGGTACCCCATGTTTTGCTTTCTACCCCTCCGGGGCCCTGTAGCACCCACCAGACCCATCCCCTTCTCCTCACATCATGTCCATCATGTACATACCTTCCAAAATGCTCTGGAACTTGCGTTAGGGAAGCAAAGGGAGCCCCTCCATTGCTGGGCCATGCATCGTGATCCTAGAAGCAGCTGCCAGTTTCTGAGCAGCCAGAATTCAATGCAGCTGCTAGGAAATGGAAGCTGTTTCAAGGATCATGTTGGGTAGCCCAACAACAGAGCAGGCTGTCCCTCTTCCCTAACCTAAGCTTCAGAACTCCAGAGATCTTTGAAACAGAAGCGGCAATGGTTGATGCAAGGGTGTAGGGCCTGTGGGGTGGAACGTAGGCTCAAGGGTGGAACAGCTGTAACTTAGGGACTGGATTGTACGTAGCTTTTGGGGATCACTTCAAATAGTTGTTAAGCAATCAGTCATAAGTTGAAGACCACTGGCAACATAAAATCATAGATTTTGTGTTACGTGTTTAATTTATCATTTTTTCTTATCTGCATAGATGGACCCAACGTTACGGCCTTCATTTGCTGATATTGTCAAAACACTGGAGGAAATTCTGAGTAATTTGAAAAAAGAAGAAGATGAAAGAGAACGGAAGCTTCTAAATCTGGATGCTGCAGATCGAAAACCCATTTCTGTTTCCAAAGGTAGGATCAAACAGTATGGTCATAAAACTGCCCAGCTTGCCAAGCAAACATTAAATATTTTATGTTATAATGAATTGTGTTTTTATTTATAAATAGGAGGTATTGTATTTACTATATTCTAACAAAGTCTAATTAAATATAATTGTATATGGAATACGAGTTAATTTACTTGTAAAAGTTTAATTGGAAATACAATTTGGTGCTCATAGTATATCCAATCTATTCACTTTGTCTTCCTTGAAGAATCAAATTTAGTCCACAGACATATTTGTTGGACATATAGTTCCTTAAGTCACTGTGATAGGTTAGAATTTAATTTTGTTGTTGTTGTTCATGTTAACTTGAGCAAGATGCATAAACAACATTAGTCTAGACTACCTGAGCAAGTTGATATATGGTATACCCAACTGAGTTGCACAATTGTCTCTGTGCAACTAAAAATTAAGGATAGAGAAATCTAATCACATCAGTGTGGTCCTCTAAATGACACTTAAGTTCAACAGTTTTTGTGTATGTCTTGGTATTTTCTTACATAATTTGTACTGCACTCCAGTCCTGAGATTCTGGATGGATCACAAGAATAAGTACAAGACAGAAAGTCATAAAAATAGTTGCTGTACTGTCTGTTCTGTGCACACGCGCATGAGCACACACACACACGCAAATAAAAATAGCAACAGAATTAGCACTCACTCCCACAAATGCATTAAAAGGCTTGACAAAATGCTTTTATTTTCACCTCCCTTCTAAATGTTAACCAAGAGGGTGCATTGTGAACCACGGTAGGCAAACCCAGGCGACCATAGAAAAACCTGGCTTTCTAGCTCTGTCCTCAACAGACCTCATAATGAAAGGCAAGAGTATACAACATTCCTTCCAACCTCAAATGTATAGGATTGGCAGATTTGGAGAAGATGTCCCAAATCAGAAGATGGCCTAAATAGATAGACTCAGAATTTACTGGTGTTTTCTCATGAAACAGAAGCTTTCAGAAGCAATCCAATCTCAGGACCTTTCTCTCTGTCCCCTGCAAAGTTGTCAGCTCTCACCTTAGGATTAATGCAAATCATGTAAAAGGGACACATTTGGCATGCATGGTATTAAGCTGTGGAATCACAAGCGTCCCAGTTTATCATCATATCTCCAACAGTGGAAGACCACCTCGAAATCTTGAGCAACATTTATTTTGAACAAAAATGGTGAGAAAAATAGCAACACCATACCTTCCTGATCTTTCTCTCCTATTCTGCTGCCAGTATAGCAGTGAACATGACATAGATTTTAACAGATAAAATTGCCCTACCTGTAATATGAGGAAATTCTTGCATTAGACACAATAAAATAGTTGTAGTAGAATAACCATGGGCTTGGCATATTAATCAGATTACAGAGGAAGAGAGTGAAGATCATTTTGCAATGTTGGGCATTAGTGGTTAGCATGTTCTCTGAGGTATCAATGCTTTATTAATGACAGAATGATGTAGAAGACAACTATGTTGCTAGGTGTGGTTACCCTGTTTTTCAAAAGCACTGTTTTGTAGACTTGAACCTTCGATAATGGTGATCGTTATTTTGTCTTGCTTTGACACCCAAATTCTAACTCTATGGCTAAGAAAAATATTTTAAAAGTAGTCACTAGCTGTAGTTTTTTATGTTTTGCTCATTTCTTGTGATGCATAATTTTAGAAAATGTTCAAGGCTTTTTGTGTCTTCTAGGTCCCTGGTAAACATATGTTGGCGTTTAGCCCAAATTAAGTGCTGTCTTCATGGCTTATTTTGAACCACACATATAGTGGTATATATAAATATATCACAAGATGTATGTGTGGTTCAGAATAAGCCAAGAAGGCAGCACTTAATCAGCAGGGATTGTAGCAAATTCTTAAAATAGAAAAAAAAGATGGAGGCTGAATTAATTTATGAAAAGTAAAATTTGAGCAATCCAAAAGCCAGCTGGTTGACTTTGGGCCACTCACATTCTCTTAGCCCAGTCTACCTCACAGAGTTGTTATTATGAAGAAAATGGGAGGAAAAAAAGAGTATTATGTTTGTTCACTGTCTTGAGTTACTTATAATGTAGTAAAGGCGGGATTAAAACAGAAGTCTAAATTATGGCATATGCAAGGGTTTTTGGGGTGGGATATTTTACCGCTGTGACCACAGTATGGACATTGAAGACATTACTTTCATTTGTATGGGAAATTTGAATTAGCTAAATATAGAATCCCATAGCTGAGCAGTTTAAATCTTGAATTTGTCACTCATTTCAGTCTTAAGGACAAGATATGTAAACTGTAGCCCACAAGTGTGTGTCCTTTGTGATCACAAGAGAAGATTAGGTCAATGGTTGGTCCCTCTTTTATTGGAAGGGTTTTTGGAGTTTAAGGAGCAAAACATGGCCCTTAATTTTGCATATTGGGCAAAATAAATGCTTAAGCATCCATCTCATTCCTCAGAATTTCTCCCAAAAGCAAGTATATATTTATGAATGCAGCTTTCACTATGCCATGGAAAGCCTGGCATAGTTTTCAGGCCAAAAGATGTATTTACATTTTTTAAGAGGAATCCAAATTAGAAAGCCCTTAAGCATGAAGAAACCCATGATGACCCTGGGTTTTGTACAACAGATTTTTTAATCAGTACCAGCTACTTAATTTTAACAGTGGTAACATAATACAAATGAAACATACAAAGATTAAATTAAACTGATCATTGGAGTAGTACTAGAAGCAATCTGAGGATTCCCATCCTTTCATTTCCCCGATTCGGGTAGTCCTCATTTAGCAACCACAGCTGAGATTGGCAACTTCATCCTTAAG
Organism: Mimophis mahfalensis; assembly: GCA_032468015.1. NCBI lineage: Eukaryota > Metazoa > Chordata > Lepidosauria > Squamata > Mimophis > Mimophis mahfalensis. The sequence goes on along the minus strand of JANHFR010002394.1, from coordinate 83,229 downwards.
GAAAGTGGTCACTAAGTGAAACTGCAAGTGTGTTTATAATCTTACTTCAGCTTTCCTTGACTTTACAGCGCTGTGAAGGTCATAAACACAAGAATTGAACATAAAGTTAGATTTTCATCTCCACTGTGACTGTGAATGGTTACTATATGCTAAATGAGGACAACCTGTCTCACAAAAACTGCCTGATTTTATCTTCCAGAGGGAAGAATTGGATAGGATTGTGGGGTTTCCACGAGGTAAAATGGTACTAGTCCCAGCCTTAAATTATCCAAATCAGAATGTTCCAAAATTGTACCCCCAGATGCTGCCATTTGATGGCACGATCATGAGATCCTGTAGGCTATGCATGGGTTTTCCATTCTTGTTTTAAAGTATCACTTTAGTATTTATTCTGCTTTGGAAAATTTAAGCATAAACTTGAATATCTTAAAGGAAAAGTTTTTTTTTGCAATGTAGCTAAACATTTTCCATCTAAATGTATTTAACAGATTTTTCCCCCAAGCTCAAGTGCTGTATATCCTAGTTTCTACATTGGACAATGTGCTGTTTCAAGGCTGATGTGGAATATAACCACTTCCACAGGGAAGTATTATTGTTTGCCTGCCCTTTTCACAGCATAATGGTGTCTTTTGCTCCAGGGAAACCTCACTTCTGGAAAATATTGTCTTTTAATTAAAAGGGGGGTGTCTTCTTTAACTTTCACTCTTGGGAAGACTTCTAGAGTATACAAATAATTGGAAAATAATATATTTGTTGTCATATTAGCTATGTATTTTATGCATTCGAGGGATAGAAGACATGTAGAAGAATATAAAGACAAAATATAACAATGTGTGATAGATTGCATTCTCTGTCTATAGAAATGGCTTATACAAAACCAATTGAAAAATCATTTCTAATGATGAAGAATTTGTGAATTTCCTCAGTGGTTGTGGAGGATATCAGAATATCACATTTATACTGATTATCTCCCCCTGCGTGTGTATGTGAATCCAGATTTGTCACTGAGGTAATGTGTGAATTTAAATCTGATTGTATTTTTTAGGATTGCTAGAGAGGGGGCAAGGTATCAAAAGGCTGAGCTCATTGGATGACAAGATTCCACCTAAATCACCCCGACCACGGCGCAACATCTGGCTATCACGCAGTCAGTCCGACATCTTCTCTCGGAAACCTCCCCGCAAGATAAATGTTCAGGATCCATATTATACACCAAGCAAAGGGGCAAGCCGAAAAGTCAACCCTTTCAATTCTAGGGAAGACTTGAAAGGTGGGAAAATAAAATTTTTTGACTTGCCTAGCAAATCTGTGATCTCTCTTGTATTTGACCTGCACTCTCCAGAAGCAAGAGGATGTCTAAAGATGAGCCAGCCACCCCTCAAGCACACCTCTGCCTATGATTGGCAAGACTCTTCTTTCTTTCCTGGGAGGAGAAGCCGATCACTTCCAGTTTCTCCTGAATTTGTTCATAAAGATTATAGTACATTTGGAGATCTCTCTTCAACCGTCAGTAGCTGTGATCCCACCCAGCTAGGGGCTGAGGTGCGCCAGAGGCTGCTATGCAGTAGTAAGTACGGTGTATCTGAGATCCCTCCTTTTCAGGTGAAACAACGCAGGCAGGACTCTCATCGTCCACTTCTGCAAGAGGAGGAAATGGATTGTTCTGACGAACTGGAGCCTCTAAACAAAAATGGGTATTCTGTAAAATGTTCCACTGAAGAGGCAGAACTTGGGAAGCCCGAGGGACAAGTGCTGCAAGACGCTTCTGGCCAAGTGGCTAATATCTTAGTACACAGTTTAGACTACCCAGAAAATCAGTTCCCAGAAATGTTCATGAGCTGTACCACCTCTGAAGATATGGAGGTGGAAGATGAAACTCAAAGGAATATGCCTTCCACTAAATTGGAAGCCTCTAAACGGTTGCTCAGTATTAATCCTTCCTCGCAGCAAGGCAGAGACTCTACTTTCCTTGAAGTGGTAGATAGCGACACTTCAAATGTTTCTCTGCTGCCTTCAGACACACCAGCATCAGTAAGTGGACAGCCGAAATGTGACATTTAAAGACAACCATTGGATGATGGTGATGATGATACACTCCTACTCACTACTCTGGTTTTAACTTCCTGTGTCAAATGTCTCTAAAGCAGGGTAGCAATGTAACCAATCAGTTTGAAAATTCTAAAATGAGAGATTGTGTGCAGGCAAGGATCTATGAAAGGAGTTCTCAGCATACCTCAGGAAGAAACGAATATAGGAATAAGGTTTGCTGTTGAATGCCTGATTTATGCAGGGTCACAGTTATAGGGATAGTGGGATTATGGGCATCTCTCTGTGTTTCTATTTGTGTTATTCATACTGTTTAGGTTCTGTTAAATGTTTTTAAGAACTTAGTATCTCCTTCAACCTTCAAAATCTTCGCCCCGTTAGCAGTATTGCCAAGCAGCAATAAATATTTATATGGAATATATTTAAAATAACAAGTACCCTGGGGGCAGATTGTCATAAACCAGTCTTACTTATCCTGGCCAACCTTCAAAGTATGAATTTTAAATCCGAGCATTCTGAACAGTGTCCATTGTTGGAACATTCTGGGAATTGAAGTTTATACTTTTGGAGGTTGCTTAAAGTTAAAGACAGTTAATTTAGACTTCATTGGACTACAACCACAACTGTTCTTGCCATTAATGTTAATACAAGGGCTGATGAGTTGGAGCCCATTATTACCACAGGTTACCCAAAGACTTGTACAAGACTTTCTGTCATGGGAATTTCAGTTTCAAAAAACCAACTGCTCTGGAAGTAGTTCAGCATATCAAACCATTTCTACAATAGCCCCAAAAGACCTTGGTCCATCATTGGAAGAAATCATTTTTGGACTGATTTATTTCCAGAATATCCTATTTTGAATCAAAATGTTCCAAAATAGAATGTTTTGCACATGATACTTCCCCACTCTGTTCATTTAATTAAACGAACAGGAAGAATATGGCTCTGAATTCTCTAAAATGTATTAAATAATATGAGATTTGGCTACAATAGCTCCCTTACCTTTTCCAGTGCAGTTGCAAACAGTGGAGGCATTGACCATATTCCTACTTCAGGCATTCCTTGTTAAATTATTAGTTGCTTGTCCAGCTTTTATTTGCTGGAAAGGAAATTTTCCATCAGCCATTTTACTGAAGGAACAGCAGAGTTCTGTTTCTGAATAAACTGTTCATGAAACAAAATGAGATGAACATTTTCATCTCTTTAGTGACCTCATTCCTTTTATTATAGAAGCATGAAATGTATCACCATCAAAGGTTTAGCATGGAAGAACTCTCTTCAACATATTTTAAAAATCCAGTTTTGCATGCATGTCTTCAATTAGTCTATGTGCTTCACTCACTCGGAAACATGGTCTGTGTGCAATTTATATAAATTCTGTAGATAGGTTGCTTGAAATTTCTCAAATGGAAAGCAAATTTTAAAGTGAAGCTATAGAAATAGCATCTCTATACTAAAGTTTCTTTGCACATCCAGACCAGCATTACATGCTCAGAACTTAATAGGAATGAATACAGATTGTATAAAAAGGATTAAATTCCCAAATCTTGCCTCTAGTTAGAATACACTTGAAATTAGTTCTTGTGAACATAGATTTTCTCATATTCATTCCTCCTAACTAAACTATAGAAAGGGCAAATCCTCACAAAATATGAAGCAATAAAAGCAGAGTCACAAATATTGAGCAGACCAGGTTTGCGAGCTACCGTATGTTTATTTATAGACATTCATGACAGCCTAACTGGAGAACAAACTTATTGTCTTCTCAATTATTCATTTGAAAATGTCTAAAGGAGCACCACATTCCAGTTTGGTTGTTTCCTCTTTCAGGATTAGTGAAAAAGAATCTCAGTAGTTATTATCAGGCTGCTTTATTCAAACGATTAAAAAAATATAACCACTTAGACAGGTGGTGCGGTTTTGAATTTGGTAGCATTTTCCTCCACCCTGTCCAAAGCAGAATAATTGATGAATGTAACTTATGCTCAGCTCTGGAAAGCACCAAACATGCAGTATATCTCACAGGCCATTTCACTTCCAGCAAGTATTCCACTTCTTTGCCTGCATTAGTGTATAACTTGCTCTGCGGATTCCACTCTTGTAACCTTCCACTTTTCTCTTACTTTTAGTGCTTGTGAAGGCTAGATGTGGATGTGACAAATTACTTCTGTTCTGGTCACATCTCCACTCCCCCACCCCCAATGTATTTTCCGGGTTTTTTACAGAGTCTGAGAAATGGTACCTTCCCTTGTAAGTGGGATGATGGATTCCTGTGGTCAGTTGCTCTGCCTTCTTAATAGAGTATTAGTGATAACCTAGGTCCTTTATGGAGAAGTAAGTCTTTCTAGACTATAATTTGATAAAATCTGGCTTTATAGGAGCTTGAGAAAGCAATAACTACAGCTATTGGATGGTTAAATATAAAGGTAACCCGTCCTCTTATACAATACGTAAACACTGTTATTATCACATCTTATGGAAAGCCAGCATTGCAGAGCAGCTATGAGCCATCACCTGTACTCTACAGAATGTGGCCAAATGAATGCATAATTTGTACAAACACAATACTAGATGGTTTTGCTTTGATTCGCTAACAAAGATGCCTATTGCTTTTGATAAGCCACCTGAAAACACATCTAAGATCCTCAATCTATTTTTAATTCATTGATTTTGTCTAAATTACACTTAATCAGCATATTAGAGGATATTCATGTGGCCAGCTGACGAAAGACTGTGAATATATGTATGTAACAAATTGATATCAGAGTAGAAAAAAAGTGTACAATAAATTCTTGGTTGCTGCATCTTGTCCAAGAGCACTGGTATTTCTTGCCAGTTTAACTAGACACTTGAATAATTCCTCTTTGCACTTAATGCTGCTGTTTATACTGCATGTCACTACATTTCTATGCAAAAATAACCTTTGAGGTAGCCAAATATTTGATTTAAGGTTTATAGATCTTTATAAGATCTATTTTCATATTTATGAAGGAATTTTATGTCTTAATATTTGTTGTCTGTAAATAGCTAAATTTTGTCATTAAAGCTTAGGAGAACAATTTATAGCATGTGTATAATTTAACACTGCCAGGAAAAGGATTTTTGAAAAAGCATTTTTCTAATACATCAGATATTTATGAATGTTTAAAGAAAACAAATCTTGATTTGTATGTATTGGATTTCCCTCCACCTTAGAATTACATAATCAGTAGGTTTCAGTGGAACTGAAAAAAGTAACCAAAGATAAACATAGTTTAAAATTTCTGCAAGTTTTCTTTACTAGCTTTCGTAAACCATTCCCCAGTTCACTGTCAGAAGAAAATCAAATATGTGGTTGAGAAGACAAATTTGATGACGCAAAGGAGCAATATAAAATGGGAAATATCCATTCTGACTTAATATTCACGCATTCCAGTATTTTGTTGTAAAAGTGATAACTTTTTCTGTTAAAGTCAGATTCCAGATCTTGTCTCATTCCAGAAAGGATTCCTTATTGTGCTTTCACTTGTTTCAAATTTCCAATTGTGTATTCACCAGCAATTAATGATGGTGGTAGATTATCTGAACATGTTTCCAGACAAGACACATCACATTTCATAGTATGTAAGCTGCAAATTACCTTATATTAAAAAGCTAGTAACTGAAGCCAGTGCCATGTTGGTAAGTTAAATGCTGTCATATAAACAAGTAACAAAACATGGGACAGCTGTCCCGTTGAGGCATTTGCATTTGTTAATTCCTTTACAATACAGATCAATGCTCTATTAATTTGGTTATTTCCACTTTCCAAGTAATCTATATATCCATTTTGAAGTTTTCAAGTTAATTGCATTTGTCAAGGACAGAATTACCAGTCAACTTTTACTAAATGATTCAAGGTTCTACTTTGAGCAAAAACTTCTCCTACTCTAAGTTATTTATCATACTTAGCTGCCCATCTCCTTCACAGAGGGACTCTGGGCAGTATACAATAACAGCTATTCACCACTTTTAACCTACCACCCCATTTCTATATCTCCTTAAAGGAAAAAAAACGAGTGAAAAGATCTAAATCTTTCATTTTTCTTATACCAAAAACAGTTCTTGATTGCTTTGTCTGCTTTTTCTTATCTTTCAATTTCACAATTATCCTTCAAATATCAAATATGTTTGCAATACAGATGAATACAAAATTGTTTTATTCAATTCTTTTTAAAGTGTTTCCTAGAATAAAATATTTAAGTATTAACATTTATATAAAATTTGTGTGCTATTGGTGCATCACTTTACATTGATTTCAAATTTTGTCATTTTGCTGTCTATTCCCACATGTTGACAACATTTGGCTAGAGCTATCCAGTTAGCTTGAGCTTTCTTTTCCCTAACTTGGTATTAATGACAAGCTTTAGCTACTTCATTGCTCTCCCCAGCAACTATTTTTTAGAAGTTGAACATTATTGACCCCACTAAAGTTGTTATTAAATAATGCTTTCCAAGCAATGTATCTGGAACAGATAAGAATAATTAAAAAAATCATTTTTTAGCTCCATGAGATCTCATTACTGTTTTGTTATGTGTAACTGGAATACATAACTTTGATGATCTGTATTGCAAGAGTTGCAACAATAAATTAACCGACAAAAAGCCTCCAGTCTGTCAAATATTTTGATACAAAAAACTAAACATTACTTAATAAGGGAAACACCAATATTTTATTTCAACGAAGATTAATGGCAGAGAATAATAAGGTATCCCTTTTAATTATTATACTAGAATGGGACTTGGGGCCTATGGCGATCCTTAAGTTGATTTGTAATTCCATCCTGCATTAATGTTTCTTTTCAACAGTTAAGTAGCTTAATTTGCATTAGGGAAATAAGACTGCAATAGAACTGTGGGGAAAAAACCCAAACAATTTGGCTTTAATTCCTTATCTTTTCCTCAACTTGTTACACCATCTTAAGGATTTAAAATAACTAAAAACAAGCGATATAATATAAATCACATTTAAGGACAATCTAGAGGGCATCATTCCAAAAGGATATCCAGAAAGAGGAGAGACAACCAGCAGTTTACTAATGACAAACTGTACAACGAGAAAAACAATTATCACCGTATGTTACGGTAGGCCAGATTCAGTTAGATTTCTGAAGCCTTGAGAGCTCTGTAGTGGATTTAGATGCCTGCAATGTCCCTTTGGAGGTGCTATAAAAATAGATGAATTTATATTTGGTACGCAGTGTTGGCATTCTCATTGTCCAAAACAAAAGCCCCACAAAATTTCAGAAAGTTTGATTCGAAATTTCAGGTATGCATTCCATGTCTTTTAGACAAACTCAGACATGTTGAAAAGAAAACTCTACCTCGTTCTTGCCAGTAAATACAATTCAAAGAGGTGTCTGCTTTCAGTGCAGATTTTCAAATATGTGTGGATAGTACTTTAATGCATCATTTATTCCGCATTCTATTGTTAGTAAAAGACAAGCTTGTCGCCTTCGTTAGTCTAAGGCCAAATGATTCCTTATAATGGTGATTTACAAGCCATTTGTAAAACATAAAAATATTTGTGGTACAGAGTTGGGGCTTAAATTTTCAAATTTAATAATGAGGTAAGCAAGAACCTAAATAATAACTCTTCTCAAGTATGCACCGAATGCAGAAGGGTTTAAAAAAGTGGGTAATGCACTTCTTACCTATTCTGGTCAGGTTCTACAAGCTGGGATATCTGAAAAGGAGCTAATGCTAGTGCTAATCTATAAATCGGAAAGTGTAATAAAGCAGGCATGTAGACTGCATGGAGATCTGTAATGATTTCACAACATCTGCTGAAGACATGGACGTTAGAGAGCAGGGAATAGATCCAGCTATCTGACCTTATGAACATTAGGATGATGGTGCAAGGTAATCCATGTAAAAAAGCTTTTCCACAGTTCCCTTCGTTATAAAACAAAGCATTTCTCTGAATGGTTAAGGTGTATGACTTTTTGGAAAAGTTTACAAGGTCCTTGAAAACTGATGCCCGCTGTCCTTTCATAAATGCATTGCCATTCCCCAAGAGGCATTGTGTGACCATGAACACACAACAAATGGGAAACCATTTTTAAAGTTGTGCACCAGCCTTGTAAAAGAAAGTGCTTTCTTAAGCATTTGGGAAAAATATGCTTCATCTACAGTATAAAGGTTCTATTCCCAATGGGAAAATTTAATACATAATTTTACAAACATTTAAAAATAAATCCAGAATCCATTCAGGCTGCTGTGCATATTCTATCATGTCTTATTAATGTCTCTTTAGCAGCTCTGGTTTGAGTATTGCGCCTTCAAGAAAACAATTGATAGTAGTAGCATTATCTGTGATCCTGAGCAGTATGGTGTTTACTTCTAACTACTGTCCCATACCAATTTCATCTTTTGGTTGTGGGCTTTGGAAGATTTAGAAAACAAACTTTTCACGATCTGAAGAGGCACAGACTTTCCACTAAGGTACAACTTGTTGTGGCACTCTGGTAACCAAGGCCCGTCATGTCTCTCTTGATCATTCTTGAGCATCTGGATGTATGCTATTATGTAACCTGTCATGAAGGCATCAAAGCCAGCGCGGTGAATACTCCCCCGTGAACAGTTAGATGGTGCTATGTTATCTGTGACAGGCAAAGAGGTCACTGCAGAATCACTCTGTAACTGGGCTTTTCGCTCTGCTTCTTTGCTTCTTACTGCCTTTTCCTGCTGGAAATCTTTGAATGGTGAAGAAATGATATTCTCATTGTCTGTGGCAATGGCAGCATTCCCATCAACATTGGCATCAACTGCACTATTGGAAACTAGTTCCACATCCATTGAAGTCTCCCCGTTACCAGACACTCTTTCTGCATCTGCACTATCTACAATTGGAGCAATCAAGTTCTCAGGGCAAGACTGTTTGGAAGGGGAACCTTTTTCCTTATCCCAAGCCAACTTTACATCATTCGTGGGGCTGCTCAGCTCAACTTTTGTCGACTCTAAGTTCTTCCGCCGTTTCCATTTCTGTTTTCTTGTCTTCCGCTTCTCTTCTTTCTGATTCTCATCTTCATTAATTATGAGATCAATATTGTGAGATTGCGTACATTTCAACCCATCTGGGCACCAGCCATAAGCCTGTGAAGGAGAATGAGAACTATTAGCACAGATTTTTAAAAAATCTGAGAATTTTGCAATGATTGGAATCCAGTCAACCGTTCCTAGACAGTAATACTATGCATAACTACTGATTCTAAACTACCTCACTTTCCTGAGTAAAGCAAAAACTTCAGTTTTGTTCTTTTTTTAAAAAAAACCATTTAATGGAAAGAAATCTGGCTTCTTTGTAACATATTTTAATGGCCAAAATAACATCTGAAAGGCTGATCTAACAAGGTAAGACTTCTTTTATCCTGGATAGCTTGTCTTCATAGTTTGCATCTAACATCTGAGGCACTAAAACTGTTATTTCCAATTTAGTTTTATAGACAATTTTTAAGATCCTAAAATGTAGATGAACGACCCAATAATACTTAACCGAAAATGGCTGGCAGATGACAATTTTGTTAGCAACGTCAGCTTGAGCCTGGCTGACATCAGCCACAGAGCAGAACCGGTATTCAACATAGGCATCTACGCTGGCAGGATAGCTGCAGAATTCTATGCTGAGATATGGTTTCTTGGAGTCTTTCAATCTGAGGTTTTCTCGTTTGCTGAAATTCAAGAGCAGTATAATGGTAGCAAATGTATGGAAATAATCAGTAATATTTCAGGGCTCACTTTTCTTTTACAGGGTCACACAAAAGGTTTAGACATTTGAGAAAAAGAAGTACAGTGGGAAAAAAATCAATTCAAAACAAATACAGAATTGCCACTGAGACAAAAATAAATACAGAAGGGCTGTTGTACAGAAGAACACAGAAGTCTACCTGTAGAGGACAAATGCTGCCAGCTATTGTCACTAGTATTTTTCCTGATGACCCTTGCCTCTAGTTAGTCAGCCAAAAGAAAAAGTTCCTATCATTCCTATTTCATTCTACCATGCTAAGCAAGATTATTCCTGTCTCCTTAGCTCAAGTTTTCTAGGACACACAGACCGCACAAAAAGCAGACAGACATGCAATTCGTGCCATACTTTAGTGTTATTCTGAATCAATATAATCACCAGAGCAGAGAGTGAAAAAAAAATTTAAAATTCATTTCAGAAGAGTAATAAAGCAAGTGGTGATCATAAATAATGGCTCACTAGTGAATCAACCCAAAATTTGCATACATTATTTTTGATTTTTTTTCCCTTCCACATTTTCATGAAAGAAGAAAAAAATTTTAAAAAATAAAAGTTAAAAGCACTACATATTATTTAAATATCCCCCCCCCCCCCCGATATATACATAAACAGAATGATCTATAAGCTGCTTGAAAATTGACCAATCAGTACAAGGGTAATTATCTTAACCTTCAGATTACTTGGTCACATGGATATTGGGAGCTTTTTATATGTAAATGAAAAAGAGGAGAGGATCAATGCAACTCTAACATCTGTCAGGGTGCTTACAGCATTTATTTGTTAAAGAATACATACCACTTCTTATAGGCATACTCTAGATAAGAAGCTACAAAGCGTGCCTCGAATTCTGAGGCATATTTTGTATCATAGATGCCGGCTGGGAACATCTCTGAAAGGTCAGCAGTGAAAGTGCCCAGATTGTCAGGTAAGTGGGCATAGAAGCACTGGTAGAGGAAAACTAAATCAATTAGGCCATTGTGCAGAATGATAGGTTTTCTTGCTCGAATTATTTCCAGGAAAAAAGTACGAATTGTCTGACTCTGATTTTCATTTCCCTGCGAGTAAACAAAATGGAAACAATGTTATTTAGGCATCCCACTATGGAAAGTCCTCTTCTGTGACAGTCCTTTAGATTTGGACAGACAAATGTGATGCCAAAGTTATCTCTTCCAGACCTATTATCGAAAGAAAATACAATGTAATCTAAAGTATTGCACAGGCAATGCTTACCATTTGTTAGCTACCAAGTAAACCATTCATTGAACACATAACTGCATCCTCTAAATATGGCCTTATCAGTAAGGTCTCCAATCTCACAGAAAAATGGTACTACTGGTAACTTTCCTAAACCCATTTCCCAGTTTCTTTCTTATATTTTCATCAGATTTAGTCCTTAAATTAAGGAATCCTTGTACCTTATCATTGCCCCTATGATAGGGAATGCCCTGAGAATACTGCTTGTTGAAGTCAAAGCCATGTTGCACCAGGAATTGGACTGACTGTGGTTCTATTATATAATCATCCATACACAGCAAGGTCAAGTTGTAGATCTGGGAAAGATATGTGTTCTCTGTCTGCAAAATAAAAGCCAATTCAATGAAACCGAGGACCATAATTATTGTGTTGGGAGTATGATCTGTCTCCTACATACATTCATATATGTTTATATGACATTACATATTTATTGTGCAGAGAGAATCTCCAGCACTGATTTCAGCTACAGTAAGCAATCTTAACTGAGAATGCTGAACACAGAATAAGATATTTATTAGGTTTCTATGTTTCTGTCTATTGTTTTTTGGATAATTGTCTTAAATTTAGATTCTCTCTTTTACATGAATACAATACCCCCAAAATTCAAAAGTTTTATAAGCTAATGCTAGTAACACCAGGCATCATATTTAAATTTCTAAGGTTTGCCTTCAATATATATTCTCCATGAGAGGTAGGATTTTCTTGTCCTCACAGAAATATCAACTAAGGGCTAGATACAAGACGAGCACCATACCTTGTCAGGAAGTTGTTTAAAACAAGCAACTCCAAGAGACAAAACAGAGCGTGTTTTAGCAGCATTGCAAACTGCTTTATATCGTTCTTCAATGCACCTGTGAGAAACATTAGGTAACTGAATAAGAAGCAAAAACAGAGAATTTAATCTGCAGAGTGCATGAAAATCCCTGAAAATATCATTAGTACTGTCTACCTTGGACTACATGGACCAATAATCTGATCATTATAAAGCAGCTGCCAATACTTGGTATGATTTCTGATGACAGAATCTTGTCATTAACCTGAATACATCCCCAACTTTAAACATGACAAAGATCCTCCCCAATTCCAAGAGTATTACGTAGTGATGCCTACAGCTAACATAGTCTATGTTTTCAGAAGGGCCAATTGCTTAAATATTCATATTTTAAGTCATCAATTCCATCTTATAGCTACTGAATGCTTCTATCTAACAATCTGACAGAAGTATAGTTGGTAAGTATTGTGAATAAAATATTTGGCCCAACATTAAGAAATTTATCGTTCAGAATTTGGTATCACCTTGACCACAGTACTTCAGAAGAAGAAGAGTGGTAGCACAGTACTTACTGATTCAGCAAACTCTTCCTTGTTCCAAGCCCACTAAGTTCCTATGGATAAAGATAACACTTTCAGTCTTCAGTAGATGATGCAACTACATAAAATAACTAGGGATACATTTTACCTTACTCTCATAAATCTGATTGCAATTTCCCTTTTCTCTTGTTCTCAAGTTAAAACCAATAAAAAGCAATTTTACTCACTGTGTCAACAGCAATAAAGCTAGAAGTTTTGATAGCCAAAAGCATGGATGGCCAGAGCTCCTTGAAATTGTCATCCTGGACATCAATGACAGGAACCCTTAAAGATGCCATTATCTGTTGGGAACAAAACACATATTATTGTTTTAATAATCCAATTATTATATTTCTTTTGGGGAAGCCATGGTGAAAAAGTAAAATAAGCAAAAGGTTGCCAACTAGTCAACTTAAAGACTAAACACATTGTAGGCCGCCCTGAGTCTTCAGAGAAGGGCGGGATATAAATGGGATTTTTTTTAAAAAAAGCTGATTTTCTGTTCCTACACCCTCTCTTCAATCAAAAAAGTAAACACGTTTGAATTGCAAGAATCCACACAACCTGCAGAAGATGACACAGATATAGAGATTTTGCTGACATCTACCGGTCGTCCGGATTTCTGCAGTTTTGATATGGGAACTCTAACAAAAAGAGTCATATTGCAATGACCAATGTCTAAGCGGGAGCAGTCTGCATTCGACAGAGATATCTTTCCCTGCGTTCCTGGATATTAAACTGCATGGGGAGAACCATATAGAAAAGAAAATCCCGGAACTCACATTCAACTGTATCAATCTCTAGAACTTTTCAGATTTTCTATTACCCTTAAGAGGTATCGCCTGCCGCTGATACCGTTTAAACTTCCGGCGCGTTGTGAATTCAGGGGTCCTTCCTCTGCTGACGGCGCATATATGTAGCTGTTTATTTAGATGCCTTTCATTGGATGCTAGCGCAGTTATGTGAGATTATCTAAGCAGGAGCCCCGTTCAAATTATGCTTTAAAAGTTTTTCGAATGCGATGGGGTAATACTGTGGGGCTTTCTGCACATTTTTTTTTAATTAAACACAACTTCCGAGGCCATCAGAAATTTTCATTTTGCGACGTATTATGGTAAACGCTACTTTGCAAACAGCCTACTTTGCAAGAAGACCCCCCCAAGCCGAGAATAGATGCAAGTTTGCATTTAAAAACTATTTTTAAAATATCATATTCGAACTTGGCAAGGGACGTGGCATTTGGACTTTTCAAGTCAGTCTTTTACAAAAATTGTCGAGTGGGAGGAAAGATTTTCCATTGCAGTCTTATCAACAAGTCGATTTTTAAAAAAAATCAGCGGTATAAGCATAAAATACGTGAATTACAAAATACCAAGTCAGGCAGTCAAACTATACATAAACATAAACCGGCATGCTGACATTTGGTTGTTTTTCATCACATGAACAATTAATTAAGGATTAATTAATTAATTAAGTATTAATTATTTTCCTAACAGGCTTTAGCTACTAAGATCTTAGTTTTTCAATCAATCACTGGGGAAAAAAAAGTGACTTCCACGTAAATAAAACCTCGCGGTATGATTTATAGAAAAGGTCTGAAAAAGAGACTGTCTCTGCTCCTCCCCAGCGCTTCCGCCGAGTTAAAACTTCGCGCCTGCAAATCGTAAAACCTGCAGAACAACACAGGTTAAGTCTCGGGTCTACTTGCTGCTTGGAATATTAGTTGCAGGCCAGCTTGCAAAAAACCTCGTCCCCGCTCTGCATTAGAAACACACCTCTTTGTAGACGGAGTAGGAATTACGTTAGAAAGTGCATAGCCTCCAGTTGTAGGAAAGAGACACGTGAGTACAGTAAAAATCCTTAAATTGTCCTTTACTTTCACTTCCGTCCAAACAGGGACATTTATCGATAAAAGGAAAAGTAACCGTTGGCGAGCCTAGGCTTTTGTGCTTCCTACAGTAGTACTGTGGTTGTGGGCGTTGTACATCCCTTTCCTTTTCAATCTGTTGTTTGTCTAGTTCGTGGTTTGTTCCGATTGTGTGCACGGTCAGCCGGTAGCGTTTCCGTGATGGCTCTGGGGTACAAAGAGCCGTACACAGGAGAGGGAAGGGGGGAAAAAGAAAACGTTGTATGCCTCCTTTGAAAGGACGTCTGTTTTCTAATAATTGTTCCATTTTTGAGCGTTTAGGAACAAAACAATCCTCCCACAGGGATGTTGTTGGCACGTGGTGAAAAGAGCCAACGGCTTTGTTAGACATGGAAAGCTAGAATAGTCTGCATTAATTTAAGTTATTGAAGAGAAATCGCACTCTGCAAAAAGTGAGATTTGGTTGCCACAGGGGAAGATTGCCTGATGTAATTTTATTTTGTATTCGTGTAAAATAAAAAATAATTATATAATATTATATCATCTTTATTTGTACTGTGAAGTCATTGTACATGCTTTAGAATGTTCACCTCTCTTATTTAAGTAGGGGAGTCTGTTTCAAAAATAAAAAAAGACTCCAGTTTTTGTAGCACCTGATTTCTCCTTACAGGTTTTTTTTTTCAGATTGCCCAATTTGTAATTTGGATTATTTGTTTGCATGCTAAATTTGGTACCATTCAGAGTATTTATATAGATAATTGCACAAATTGTTACATTTAGATTTGGAAAGAGTTTGATCTAATCTAATGATAACATACTTTATGCTCTTCCCTAGTTTTGCAATGAGTAAACGCCAAACGTCAAAGGGCAGCAATCTGGGAAAATCCAAAAACCATCAAAGAAATGTGAAAAAAGGACTTGTACTTTACAAAGGTAATGGAACTACATTTTGCTCAAGAAACAGAAGAATAACAGATGTAGTACTGTACTTTTTCCAAAGTCTCAACTTCTTTTATGTTCAGACTTTGGGAAAAAGTGCAAAGAAGAGCAACTAAGATTATTAAAGGCGTGGAGACAAAAACATAAAGAATAGTTAGAGAAATTGGTTATGGTCAGTCTAGGGCAGGGGTCTGCAAACTTAAACACTCAAAGAGCCATTTGGACCTGTTTCCCACAGAAAAGAAAACACCGGTATGACTGGGTGGGTGTAGCCAACTCACATCACTTATTCCCACCCAGTTGCCTCCTGCTCTGGAATCTGGAGTGAGTCTCCATCCC
>JANHFR010002394.1:18864-34288 GCA_032468015.1 Mimophis mahfalensis | reverse complement strand
CTCTTCCAATCATGTCAGCTCAGAAGTGCTGGGAGTTGAAGTCCACAAGTCATAAAAGAGCCAAGTTTGCCTACCCCTGGTCTAGAGAAGTGAATCTCTATATTTATTTTCCTGGTGTTTTTTTTTACTACTCTGGAGTTGAACTAATGGGATGTAACAGACTTGGTTATTTAAATATAATTACTCAGCTGTGTATTTATGAAACTAGGAGAAACTTCAAAAGGGACAAAAACAATGGTGAATTCCCCCTTTATGTAGAGCTTATTTTCCTCTGTTCTTCCCTATGAACTGTTCTCAGCTAAGCTCCAATAATGGTAATGAAATTTGATTTTACAGTCTGAAAACATCTCCCTAAAAAATGCAAATACATGCCAATGCTGAATTTATTTTGACTGTAGAGCAGGGAAATGTTGATTGCTTTAGACCAGTGGTTTTCAACCTTCTTAATGCCGTGATCCTATACTACAGTTCCTTATGTTGTGGTGGCCCCCAACAATAAAATTATTTTCACATACACCTGTATTTGTATTGAAATATGTGTTTTCCGATGGTCTTAGGCAACCCCCGTGAAAGGGTCGTTCGACCCCAAAGGGGTCCCGACCCACAGGTTGAGAACCACTGCTTTAGACTGAAATTGCAATCTGCTGTACTTCACATGGTCAATTTTAACCTCAAATAAAAAGTAACTGATATAAAATTCTCAACACCCAAAATAAATCCAGCCTTATTAAATCTGCTTTGCTCTAATTCTATTACATCAAAATCTCAGTATACAGTACAAGATTAGTCTTTGGTATCTTTATTTTGAAGTACAAGATAACCTTTAGTTTCATTTTTTAAACCATTTGCAGCTTCTTAAAAAATAATTCTGGTATTATTCTACATGCTTGTTCAAAGCTCTTTTGAAGACAGGATAATCTAGTGTTGATATTAACATCTGAGCATCTTTTTTTTTTTATTCCTGGGCTTATAAAGATACTGAAATTCTGGTACTGTGATTATTTTTTGAAAGAATTCCAAAATACAATTAATGCCTATTCACTAGATTATCATTGTGCAAAATACACATTTTGGAAAACTGCTAGTGACAGAATAATATAACACTGACTAAAAAAGGCCTTTAGGCCCAATGTCATACTAGCAGCACGCTTGACACAAATCAGATACTTTTGTATGTATTGTTATAATCCAACCTACAATTAATAATTCAGTGTATTGCATGTATACAGAAAACTGAGAAAATCATGTAAAACTAATCAGTCAAATGATGCATGTAAAATAATTTTTGGAATATTAGCTTAAAGGTAACAATAGTTGAAGATGACTGAGTGAGAAACAAAAGACCAGGTTTAGGCAATAAGGTGATATTCACATATTAATAAAGTATTGTTCCCCCTCCACTGGCAAGAGCGAGCATTGCATCTTAAAACAGAATAGTGGAACCTCAGCTCACAAATGCCTCTGTTAGCAACCAAATCAGTTCACAACTAAAATATCAGCTAAATGTTTGACTCAGTTCACAAACAAATCTTTGGTTTGCAACCAAACTTCCTGAGGACGAAGAAATCACAAGAGAGAAAACACCTGAAGGAGAACATCCTTCCATCGCAGAGGCGGACTCGCCTGCAAAACACCAACCTCTCTCACGCTCAGAATCGACCAACCGAAGAGTTTTCTGTTGTTCATGGTTTTCTCAGTGCTTATATTAAAGGATTTTACTGTTACACTGTATGTTCTGTGGCATATTTAACTACAGTATTGTATTGGTGTGCTTCAAAATCTTTTAAAAAGCAAGAGAGTTCATAGGGGTCTGGAACGGATTGATCGTATTTCCATACAACCCAGTGGGAAAATTTGTTTCAGTTCACAAGTTATGGAACGAATTGTGGTCATGAACCGAGGTTCCACTGTATCAGAATCATACAGGCAATCCTCACCAGTAGCAATGAGACTGGCAATTTTGTTGCTAAGCAGCAAAATAATTGTGATGTCACATGGTCATGCCCTGCCTATATCAGTTTCAGCTGTGGTTATCAAGTGAGGAACTCAGACAACTTGCAACTTCCTGCCAGCTTTCCCATCGACTTTGCTTGTCAGATACAAGCTGTGAAGGCCACAAAAGGCAGTCATGATTGCAGGATGCTACAATCATTGCAAATGTCCATCGACTGCCAAGCACTTGAATCATGATCATGTGACTTTGGGAGGGTGCAACAGTAGCACTTTTAAGGACTGCTTGCAGCTCTCTATTTTCAATGCCATTGCAAGTTTGAAGCAATCAATAAGCAAAGACTAGTATGTTGTAGTAGGATTGTTCGTATATTTCTATTTTGAGAATAACTGATACATTTTCCCAGTTTTTCATAAAAGTTTAATAACAATACAAAATACAAGAAAAGCCATTTGTTCCACAGGTACCAGAGACAGTCATTAATATGCTAACAATTGTCAGCTATGTGCATGAGTACAAGGAGCAGATTGTCTACTTTGGCCGAGGTTAATACGCTAGAATAATTAGTCAAAATACATCAATCTATAATCCACTTATTCAGATCCACACAATCCAAAATAGAAGACTTATGAAATGAGTCAATAAACCAATCTGTTCACAACATGGCTACTCTTTAAATAAGAAATGGCAAAAATTGCTCTGTCATATGTTTACAGTATACTTTTTTTGTACAAAACACAACATGCAACATTTATTTCTGTTTGGCGAAATACTCTTTACTCTGCTTGACATCTGGCTTGATAGTGTCACTTCCAGGTTGCCAACCAGCTGGGCACACTAAAGAAAATACATTTTAAGTTATTGAGTCATATAAAAAACTGAGTTGCGTGTTCATAACTAGAGTAATACCCCCAACCTTGCAGAAGAGTTGCAGTTTACAATACTAGAATTGTATTGATCGGTTGTTTTCCATTGGTAGAAACTGTCACTCCATCAACTGCTGTGCAAATTAGCCTAAAACGTGTACCACAAATGGGTAAATCTTTTGTGAACAAGGCTTATATATATGCACCCAACATTATCATCCTACATCTTAATGATAAACATACAATCCAGGTGGCAGCTGCACTGCATTTTTAATGTATGGAAAAAGTGCTAAAAATTATCAAGTATTCATATCTATGTAATTTCCATAATTCTAAAAATAATTTTTTGCTACAGCAATAGCATTTACACTTATATACCACTTAACAGTGCTTTACAGCCCTCTCTAAGCCATTTACAAAGTCAGCATATTTCCCCCAACAATTTGGGTCCTCATTTTACCCATCTCAGAAGGACAGTCAACCTTGAGCCTGGTGAGATTTGAACTGCCAAATCGCAAGCAGACAGCACTCAGAAGTAGCCTGCAATACTGCACTCTAACCACTGCACTACTGTGGCTCAAGATGTAATACTTTTTTTTCCCTGTTCAATCATGTCCAGTTCTCAAGAACTGCCTGGACCAGTTCACCAGTTTTCCTGGCAGTTTTTCAGAAATAGTTTGCCTTGCCGAACCTCTACAGCTTAGTGAAAATGGTTGTTTCACATTCACCCAGCTGGCTTCATGCCTAAGGCAGGACTAAAACATACAGTATCTCAATTTCTAGTTTGATCCTAATCACTACACCAAACTGGCTTTCAGTGCATGTTCTGGCTAACCAATTCATTCCATTTCCTGCTTTACCAATATAAGCTGGCAAATATAAAGTTTAGTACAAAATTTCCCTAAGTTTTGCATGTTGCTAGAGCCCGCTGGAGGTTAGGAGGCCAATACATTTTTAAAAAGTATAACTAATCTCACCTTCTCCATTTTTGTCTGTAAACTGAAAAGCTTGAACTAGCCTAAGTGTCTCATCAACTGAACGACCAACAGGCAGATCATTGATTGTGATCTGGCGCAAGATCCCCTTATCATCAATGATAAAGAGGCCCCTGAAATAGAAAAAAGTAATAAAAAAGTCAGAAATTGTCCAAACACCAATTCAACTTTCTCTGAATTTATTTTTAGAATGCATGTCAAAGGGAATATCCAATACAAGGCACCCATTCCTGCATGTGCTATGTGAAACACTAGCTTCTGGCAGAATTCTTTAGCTTGAACAGGATGAGATAAGAAACCAGAGGTGAGATAATGAACCTTGCCTAGTATTATTCATCAAACTTACATAGCTGCCCAACCCTAGAAGGCAGTGAACAAATTAAAAACATAATACAAACACTATTTAAAATAACAAACATGAAACATCTAAAACTTACATTCATCCGTCAATCACCCTGTGCTAGAACTGTTTATATCCCGGCCCCTATGCCTCTGGGGAAAAGCCAGGTTTTCACAACTTTCCTACAAGCCAAAAGAATCAGCACCATCTGTATCTCAGGGCTGGGGCGATGGGGTGAGGCTGTTCCATAAAGGCAGGCACGATGACCGAGAAAGCATGTTTCTGAGACCCCCGTCAGACAACATTCTTTCATCAGTGGGACTCGTCTATGTCCATCCTGCATTGCAGGAACTATCAGGGATAGGCAGTTCAGCAAGTAACCTGGCCCCAGGCCATGTCAGTTTTTAAAAGTGACAAGCACCACTGGGAATTGCACCTGAAAGTCTAATGAGAGCAGCACAGGTTACCCAACCTATTACCAAGGTGTATTTGAATGCACTCACTATACCCAGACACACACTATGCTACTGTATTCTGAATTAGATATTTTCAAATGCTTTTCATGGGCAACCCAATTTACAGCATACTGGAATAGTCATTTGAGAGGTGACCTCGAGCAGTACCCCCACTTTAGTACAACTGGCACACAATATACGTGCAAAGGTTTTGAAAGATGGAAAAATCACTAGATATGATGATTAGATGTACACGGGGACCCTCAAACTCGGAGTCACTCAGTCTTATTAGGGTTGAGCCAGTGCTGATATTTGCCATCTAGCTCACCCCTCCCTGGCCATGGGAAACTATCCTGAAGGCATCATAGTCATTCTGTTTTGTTCCTCCCAACTGGCAAGGACAACCACTGAATAGAAGTCAAAAAGTATCAAGTTTACATCTAAGATTTACCAACCATTTGACAAGTTTACATACGTTACATGTTAAGTTATTGGAACATCACTTTTTTTCCTATTATCACTTGTTAGTAGCTTTTTTTAATATACTCACAAGGGTAAAAAGAGGATTAGTAGGCATTCATAGCTTTATCCTCTGAGAATTTATCTAATTCCCTTTTAAAGCAATCAAAATTGGCGACCAGTCCCTGGAGTTTGAAAGTAGTAAATTCCAGTTCCACATATTGTATAAAGAATTTCAAAAAGAGGCAATATTGAACCCAATGTCACTACAACTCAGCCAGTCATGAAAAACATTTGAACATGGTTATTAGATTTTTGCTCTGCTTTTATTTTTTTTCAGTTCAAGGTGGTGTACATATTTAATGCTCTTGCCTCCCATTTTTTACACAACCTCACAAGAAGACTGGCCACCAGTCACCTAGCTGGATTTCATGCCTAAGGAAGAACTACAACTCATCCTTTCAGTTTTGATTTTTTCCCCCTGCTGAAACAAATAGAACTCTGAGCAAAGTTTCCACATATTATAAGGAATTAATTTACACTCCTTATTTGCATACATTCCATACATTCCTTACATAACTAATTCTTCCTACAAAGGGAAGCAAGAATTCTTTTAAGCAGAGTCTATCTGAACTTGATAACATACAGTGGAACCTCAGGTTGCAATGCCTCAGTTCACAACCAATTCAGGTTCCAAAGTGGAAATTCTGCCAAGTTTTGGATCCGTTTCTGATCCAAAACTTGGCTTCTGAACACACAAAAAAGAAGGCATTGAAAGCTTCCTTTCCATACCATTTTGCCATCTGCACATGTGCATGCGTGTCACTTCGGGTAGCAACCAATTCAGGTCGCGACCGCAATCCCAGAACAGATTGTGGTCGTAAGCCGAGGTTCAACTATAGACACTCTGATTCATTGCAACTAGGTAAATGGAGACTTGAAAACAAACTAAATGATGACTGCATTTAAATATAAGCATTGATAGCTTAAAACCATGAATTATTGAAGATCAGAAAAATCTTTGTTAACACACTAATAATTCCATGGGAATGAATTTAATTTAAAAAAAAATTATCTGAAGGGGGAAATAGGTTATCTGCATGAAAAATACAAACCAGGTGGAGATTGTTACATTACCTGAAAGAAATGCCTTCATCGTCCTTCAGTACACCATAATCCTTAGCAATTAGATGTTTTGTGTCAGAAACCAGGGGGATGCGCATACTGCCTAGTCCACCCTGTTTTTTAGGTGTGTTGATCCTTTAAGTTCAAAAAAGAATTCAAAAATTGGTATAGTTTTTCAAATAAACACTTTTAAAATGATCAATCACAACTAAAGCACAAATGTGCAAATATAAAGTATTTTAGCAACTTTAACAATTGCAAAGAGGCAGAGATCCAGAACTATCTTCCTCAGTTTGAGTGTCTTTTACTGATTACCAAATGTCATTATAGGAACAGAGTGGAACCTTTTTTGGGTGGTGCAGTCCAACTGCCCTCGTGCAATATAAATTGCCACAAAACCTCACAGTTCCTTGGCATTAATAGATGGCAGAAAAACATGGCTCCATTTAGTATAAGCTTTAACAGGCTCTAAAAATCTTTAAAGCTCCGCATAAGTAAATTTGTGACAGTTATCCGGAGACTCACTTCTTTTTCACCTATCAATTTTACAAGTTATTAAGCAGGAATTAGGTTTCATCTCTTCCACATAGGAATTGCTTAGTACATGAAGGGACATCAGAAATAAGATAAAGCTTGCTGATGAAATCACTCCCGGCCAGTTGTTCTTTTCACTTGCACCCATGTCTTCCAACCTGTACCTTTTCATCAAGTGTAAACCAGGCTAAACTCAAAGGTTTTGATTTGAATAGAAACATACAGGTTTCTACCATTACCAAAAAAAAGTTCTTTGAAAGAATGAAAACCCCAAACCCAAAGATTCTTACCAGGCTAGATGGCAAAAGTGAGAATCAACAGACGCAGCAATCACCTCACAATTTATCTTCTTGAATTCATCAGAACGGTCACTGAATGAAATTATTTCAGTTGGGCAGACAAAGGTGAAATCAAGTGGATAGAAGAAGAATACAACGTATTTCCCTAGGAAGAAGTTGAAAAGGCAGTCAATAGCATGGAAACATTTCTTTCATACTCAGATTGGTATAGTTACAGCAAGATATAATTACTAAGGATGTGCATAAAACGGAAAGCATTTTCAAACCAAAACCAATGGATGCTACAAGTTCTGCCAGAACCATTTTGGATTTGCCATGGGGTGGTTGAAACAAAACTCAGTGGCCATTCAAGTCCTTTGTTCTGTCCTTATACTTTCACTACCCTTGAGAAATTTATGCCCTATATGAATATATTAATCAGAACAAAGCTAGTCTCATTCCATTCAGAATTTGGACCAAAATTTCCAAACACATGCATTTTAAGTCAGCCACAGATCATCTAAAAGCATGCAAGGGATGCTTTTGCACATTCCTAGTACTAAATTCTGTACAGTATTCCAAAATTCAAATATTAGAGCAATTTTATGGCATCTCTGCAGATTTACTTATTACCAAACAGCACAAAAGATATCTGGTACAACTGAGATTATATAATTACCAAAAGTTCTCGTTACTGCTAAGCAGCCATATTTGTGGGTGCTTCACACAAAACTCTATAAAACAAGAGGCACCTATACTTAACAGCATGCAAGTTTCAACACAAAAATATCGAACTTCATATAAGGTAGTGTATTATTCCTTCACTGATTATGCTACATACTTATCAATTGCCAGCATAATTCAGCTGTTGACTTCCAGCTGTAGTAACTAAAGGTCAAGATGAGTTAAAGCAGGTGCTATCAATATAGTGCTCCCACACACTTCAATTCTCTGTTCTCTCAACATTCAAAAACAATCTAAAGCCATATTTCTGTAACAATGGGCTAAGGGCCACAATGTTGCCAAATAACAATCTGGATTTATTCAGTATCAATTAGATTCCTGGAAGCATCAGGTTCTTGTTTCTCCATGCCAAATAACATTTGGCCGAGTCATGATCAGCACAGCATTTTGACACTAAGCAACTCTTTCAACCACAATTAATATCAACTAAAAGGAGAACTGGCTTGTTTTGCTTTTGAGATTGTGTTTTTCCTGCCAAAGGCAGTAGAATATTGGCTCTCAGAGATGGTCTCCTAAATCCAGCCTTGAGACCAACTATATTAGACAGGATGTAAACTATATTTAATACTCACTCACCCCCTTGTGTGTGTGTGTGTGTGTGGTTTGTATATACAAAAGAACCAATTGCTACAATTATCTCATGATTTCACTGGTGAGCCAAGCATACCACTTCCTCCATGTTACTTATAGGCAAACTGCCTACTATATTCAGCTTCAGTTTAGGCTTCAAGTGGACACCTCACCCATTTCCAAGATACCATCCTATTTATTAGGACTACTATATCCTGTTCAGAAGATGAAATTATATCCCGTCTTCTGAACAGGATCTCAGGACTGCATATACACACCTGCCCCCAAAAGTTGATCTTTTAGACCACTGTTCTATAAGCAGTGAACTACTTATTTACAATACTTTAACATCCTAAATATATGGTCCTATTTCTCATAATGTATATGTTGTTCCATGCCCGTGCTTAATGTATTTTGGTATAAACCAGTTGTGAGATGCTCAAACTATGTATTTGTAACCTTAAATAAAATACTTCAGAAGCAAAGATCCTGTTTTTGGATCAATATCCTCTTTATCTATGTAATGTTCTAAACATCACCTCCTCCAATCCAACAAGCTTTATTAGACTTACCTTTGTAATCAGAAAGTTTAATATCTTTGAACTGCCCATCTGGCATTACTGCTGTAGCTCTGAAATCTGGGGCTGGTTTCCCAATGACAGCATTTCCTGATGACATTTTGACTGAAGCTTAAGAGGGAGAAAGAAATGATTAGTAAATGTTTTGCTATCACCTGAAATAGCACTGATAATACAGCTGGCCAAACTGTTCAGAACTTCAGAAATTTTGGAAGCTGAAATTTAATGGCCTAAAAAGAAAAATGGTCTTAAGCCTTTCAAAAAATCATTCATGTCAGACTTCACCTATACTAATACCCACACTACAGATTAACATGCTTTTGTTACTAGATTTCCAGAATATAGGACAGCATTTTTTCTACATTCATGAACCACCAACTAGGATGAGAGTGTGACCTAGGAAACCATATCTTTTAACTGGCCTAATTCCTAAAAATGAATTTTAAATCAGACGCATGGCCTAAAATTCTTTATACAATACGTCCTTCTACTAATCTTATGCAGACGTAGATTTTGCAATCCCCAATCTTATCAAGCACAAGCTTCTGGCATATTTACCAAAGATTTTGAGACGCAGCAAAAGCCAAACATTGTAGACAAATAGTATTTGCAGATTCTCCTAATAATACCGATCAGTTTATATATTCAAGTCATAATGTGTACCAAGTACAGAAAACAACTGAATCTAAATTAGCTGAACCCCTTTAACCTCCATAAGTCTCAGGTGCTGGCCCTATTGGCCAGGAAAGAAAATGTAATATATATAAGTATTCCCAATGTGCCTGGGGAATTAAGAGTACAAATTGACATAATCCAATGTGTAACCAGCTTTTTATAAAAGGTTCTCTGTGTACATTTGTGAAAGCTAGCCATTACATTCTGGAACAATTCTAAATATTGTTCAATTCATCAAGGTTGTTGTTTTTAAAAAAATCTTAAAGCCAATCTTTAAACACTCCAAGTTCAGATAGGTTTACTCTGAGGCAGTAGGTTTCCCATTATGTAATTACCAAAATTGAAACCCTTGAAGAGGAAGTTAGTTTACGAATTCGCTTTCACCATCCCACGGCTGTTGCAACTTTTCTTTCTCCGATTCCAAGGAGTTAAATGACATTTTTCTCCCGTTCAGCTTGGAGCCTTTTATCGCGTTTAGTGCAAATACGAACGAACTTGCACATCGCGCCAAACCTCCGAATTGCTGAATGTTACGTACCCAGCAAGTGCAACGGGCTAGGTTAGAACGAATACAAACCACGATGGATCTTAAATTAAAGCACGAATAGCTCAAAATGCCTAGCAACCCCCAAGGAGCTGTAACAATGCTGAGCCCTCCGCTTCTAGCCAGAGCATCTCTGCAAAGGAAATTCGCCTTAACGGTCTCCTTGTTTAAACAGCTCGCTGTAACCTCCAGCGGATTCAACCGCAACATCGTTACAAGAAAGAGGTGCAATTTAATAATCTAAGACGCAGCGCGGTTACCGTGCAGGTAACCGTCTTTCGGTTGTTTCCACCAGGTTTTTTTTCTCTTCAGCCTCCGCCCTGCTAAGCCAAGAGGCGCCTGCTGCGAGAAAGCCAACAGAAATTTCAAACAATTGGACAGCTGAAATTAAAACCCATCGCTTTCATTATAAAAAACCCCCAACATGCTATAAAACAAGGATCTTACAACCTTGGCAACTTTAAGACTTGTGAACTTCAACTCCCAGAATTCCTCAGTCAGCTTTC
Source organism: Mimophis mahfalensis (assembly GCA_032468015.1). Classification (NCBI taxonomy): domain Eukaryota; kingdom Metazoa; phylum Chordata; class Lepidosauria; order Squamata; genus Mimophis; species Mimophis mahfalensis. Next base: position 23,668 of record JANHFR010002394.1, on the reverse strand, counting down.
CGAAAACTAAAGTTTTTTCCCCCTCGCTTGGGGAGAAGCTGTTCCACAAAACCAACCCCGGCTATAAAACGAACCTCCCGCCAGCCCGGTTGTCAACCAGCTCCAGTTACCTAGAAGCGAATCAAGATGAGACTCCAAAGAAGAGCTCGACCAGTACAAGCTAGAAAGGAAGAAGGGCGATTTCCTTGACTTTATACCGTCCGAAATCTCGCGAGAGAAATGACGCCAAGCCGGCGATCCTTATCGGTTGGCTCCTTTTCCCGCTCTCTTCCCGCCCATTGCTAGGAGCTGCAGCGCCAGCGTGACTTTGCAGTTTTGCTCTTCCACAGCACTGGCCGTGGATCGTTGACTAGTATAGAGCATCAGATTAAAATTCTGAGTGATAAATGAATTAAAAGAATTCGGGGCAGTCTTGCCGAGTTTTTGTGCTTTTTTCCTACGTGGGGAAACCCCGCCCCCCTTGTTCCTTTTGGCGCCCATATCAAATATTGCTAATAGTACTGTATTGCTAATTACAATGTTGCTAAGTATAATTAGATGTCACTGCATTAATGAAACCTTGTTGCGTAATCGATGTACATCAAAAATGCACAGTCATGAGGAATCTGCCTTTTCCTAAATAAAAGGACATTTGTAATATTCATCAGACCAAAGGTGCTTTCTTTGAAAAGGCAACGGGACTTTTCTTGTTTTGTTAGAAGACAGTTCGCTTCTCATCCAGGAAGCTTCTTCAGTACTGACTGAATGGTGGAGAATGGAAGGATTTAGATTCCTTGCAATGGTAGTCAGCCTCCTTTCTGAGAACAGTTGAGGTCACCTGGTCACTCCATTCATTCATAACAAGCTTGGATGAGAAGTGAAACATCTTCTAGCAAAACATCTTCTAGTCCAGTTGCCTTTTGAAAGAAAGCATCTTTGGGACAACCATGACCTGGATGATTGAGAATCTCTATAAACAGTATTAATGGAAAGTAATGTGGTATCAAAGTTGTACCCTTCAGGAGCAGGTCAGGATGTTGACTAGGAAACAATTGTTCTTTTTTACTTCTTCATTTATGTCCTACCTACCCCATATTCATAGTGGTAATCTTTCTCGGTGAAACAAATTCCACTTCTTCCATATATACAGAATTCCAAACAAGGTCATACGCTACCTTTTCCCTGGTGAATCTTGCTGTTGTTCTGCTCCGTCCACTGAGAAACCTGGGACTCTCCTGATCCCTGCCTCTGTACAGCAAAACAAGAGAACTAGGATCTTCTTGCCAAATTCACAAGTTTCCTGAACTATTTAGTTAAGGATTGGGGAGGTGTGCAGCTTTGAATGAAGTCAAGGTTTGGGGGTTGCAGAACAGCTCTTCAGCAGGCTTGTTTGGATTAGGTGTTTCAAACCACTGTTTCTCCTGTTTTCAGAGCGTACCAGTCTTTAAAAACCAAAGCAGCTCCCCAGTTCTTTCTGTGAGAAAGAGTGGTGGTAGAAAAGTGTCTGGACCCCAGATGGAAGAAATATCTATATCAGTCTGCAGCAGCTAATAGACCCTGGGTTAATCCAGTCCATATGATTTAATCTGAGAGTACTACCAACTGCCTGAGGAATGAAGTCAGATCTGACACACATGGGAACTGTTATTGGGTACTCTTGGTCTAGGAAGAAAACACCACTTTTAATAACGGTACAGCAAATAATGACTTAAGTTTGTTTCATGCATTAGATAATGTGTGAGTAGATCTAAGGAAAACAGCTTTACTGTAGAACCGTGATGGTGAACCTATGGCATACGTGCCAGAAGTGGCATGCAGAGCCGTCTCTGTGGGCACACAAGCTATCACCCCAGCTCAGCTCCGTCATGCAAGCATGCATGCTCCTCCTGCTGGCCAACTGGTCTTCAGGTCTCTGCCACACGTGTGGGGGAAGGGCGCACACAGGGGGGATGTGTGTGCAAGCATGGGAGTGGGGCACAGGGGGGACACACGTGCATGTGCAGGGGATGCATGCTTATTGCATTTTGGGGATCCATGTGTGTACACTTTGGGCACTTGGTGCTGAAAAGGTTAGCCATTACTGCTGTAGAATTTGAACTTTTTCACCCTATGTAATGGAAGTCTGTTTATGTTAAATTACCCGTATTATTGACAAAATATCTGGCTTTACACAAGGCCATCTGTACAACTATGTTTTAGTCTAATTAATTGTTTAGAGCCAGCCTTGTGTTCGTTTGTGGTTCAGTGTGCCATGAGAATCCAGTAAACTGAGAAAATCATGGTTAAATGTGCCATGGTAAACCACATGTGCAAATGCATGTGCTATTTCTCTATAGGATCCAATCTGAGTCAGTCACTGAGACCAGAGGTTTATTCTTCCAAGCTTTTGGAACCTGTCCTCATGGAACTTCTCTTTCCAGAAAGTGTGCACTGGGCTGTTCTGCATGTTGTATTTATATGGTGACTGGTTTATTTTTCTATATATGATGCAATTCAACAATTATGTGTTTAATGATACCTGAGTCAGTTTTTGCTCTAGCATCCATCAATGGGGTTAGTTTAGGGTTCAGTGTGGCATGAAAACTCAGAAGTACTTATTTTTCCTGTACTATTTTTTTTCTTATCTGTTCTTCAATTTATTTTCCTACTCAACTTTTCTTTCCCTTGGGTCATGTGTGTCTCATTTGCTGTGATCATAACAGATATGTAACACCACTGAGATATAACGATGTGAAAGGCAAATTGGGATTTGGTTCTCTACATTTCAGAGATATGGATTTGGGCCAAATGCATGGAACAATTGTGATGGTAGACTGAGAGTACAATAATAAATCATTTCAGAAACAAACAACACCTGCCCAAATCCCAGTTGCCTTTATGATTCTTACAGTATTTCCATAAACATACACATACAAATTCAGTCAATGGTGGAAATATTACGACAAAAAATCTTGTTACTGAAACAGCAGTGGAATAAAAAAAATGGATTAACATTAAACAAGTCAGTATTAAACAAGCTATAGTGTATTCTTGGAGTGTTTACATAAAAGTAAGATATATGACATTACGGTAAGTGATTCTTAGTTCCATCTAAGTTTGCACAGGAGTTGAAAAAAGGAATATTGTTGGAAGCAAGTTGAAATGCCCTGATTCAGCAAGACTCTTATGGATTGTGTTGCAATATTTAAGTTTCTGGAAATAAATTATATTAAAAATACAGTACAGAATATGTTACCTGATCTTTTAGGGTTAATGTTTAACTTTAATGTGAATTTGATAATTGCAAAAATGAAAGATACATTAATCAATAACAATTAATTTCAAAGTCCAGCTAGACTATGCCAAGAAGTATGTGAAATATTGCCACATTCCTAGGTACATGCACTCACGATAAGAATAATTTACTTAACTGTAGTTTACTGAATAACCACAACTGACTGCACAAACTGAGTTTGTGTATACAATGATAACATGATAAACAAATCACAATATTGTGTGTTAACTATATTGTGTAAATAAAACCAAAATAAAGATCTGTGAAACAAATATGTTTCCTGTGATTAAGAATATGCAAATTCTTCCATTCCCAGAATGCTCCATTTCTCCCTTATGGGCTAATCTGAACATTTGGGGTAGTTTGTCCATTTCCAGAAAAACAGTCCATGGTAAGCTGAATGTGGTTGTCCCCCTCTCCTCATTCCACTCCAGAATGCTGAGGTAGGAAAGTTCTAACAGAAAAGTGATGTGGTGAGGCATTATTAAAATATTGTATAGGGCTCTAGGCAGATCATAAAGGTTTGAACAGAAATAATAATGGCTATCCAGTTTGGTGTGAAGCAGTTAAGAGGACTGGAGAGATCAAGATTAATTTAGCCATTAATATGAAGTCAGGCTGCTGGTTTGAACTCTGACCTTGGCAATTTGGTTGCAAACATTACATCACCATTCAAAGACACTGTCAGTACATTCAGACAACTCAAAACACACTGATGATGTCTCCTCAAATGGTGATGAAACGTTTGCAACCAAATTGCCAAGCTTGGAGCTCAAACCAACAGCTTAACTATACACCTGAGCTACTAATATTCAAACATACGAATTATGAAGTTCTTTGGAGTCTGATTCATAGCCATAATAAGCAATCTACCAGGCTACTGAGCAACACATGAATATCATTTTTTCTTCCCATCCCACACCTCACATTCTGTGTCTAACCAGAAGCCAATGCTGTAATACTATATTGAAATAATAGTGTAAATTACCAGATCTGAAGGCCGCAAAGGGGTGTCAGTTTTTTGACATTTGATGATTGGTAATTTAACAATCTTTATTCATTTTAAAGTATTTATGGTTTATGTTGTAAGAACTCAGTTGAGAATAGCTGAACTGTACCATGATAAGTTGCTCCGGGTTATGGTTAAATCTCTGTGCATGCCACACATCTATACATAATTGCCTGTTAAAATACATAAGTAGATAATTTGTAAAATAAAAAATGACTGAACATTTTTATAAAATTAGTGATTAGTTCATACATCATGTTAGCCAATGGCTAAATTAACCACTCTTTATTTAATTTAATTGACGGTGTTTATAGAACATACTTAATTGTCAAGCCCACAGGATTAGTTTGCATAACATGCTAGGCCACAGGTCTGCAAACTGTGGCTCTGGAGCCACATGTGTCTCTTTTGTCCCTCTGCTGGGGCTCCCTGTCGGCTGATCCCCACCATTGACTGGGCCCTGCCCTCCCTGCCCTCCCCTCCTTGTCACTCCTCACCTGGCCTGAGAAGGTAAGGGTGATGGTGTGGGATGGAGATTCACT
>JANHFR010002394.1:0-18764 GCA_032468015.1 Mimophis mahfalensis | reverse complement strand
TCCAGAGCAGGAGGCAACTGGGTGGGAATAAGTGATGTGAGTTGGCCATGCCCACCCAGTCATACCAGTTGTTAAATGATTGGCTCTTGGTGTTTTCTTTTCTGTGGGAAACGGGTCCAAATGGCTCTGAGTGTTTTAGTTTGCGGACCCCTGTGCTAGGCTATAAAACGTGATTAAAGGTAAAGGTTCCCCTTGCACATATGTGCTAGTCGTTCCCGATTCTAGGGGTCGGTGCTCATTTCCATTTCAAAGCTGAAGAGCCAGCGCTGTCCAAAACGTGTCTGTGGTCATGCGCCTGGCATGACTAAATGCCAAAGGCGCACGGAACACTGTTACCTGACCACCAAAGGTGGTCCCTATTTTTCTACTTGCATTTTTATATGCCTTCAAACTGCAAGGTTGGTAGAAGCTAGGGCAAGTAATGGGAATTCACTCCGTTATACAGCACCCGGGATTCGAACTGCGGAACTTTCATCAACAAGCTTAGCATCTTAGCCACTGAGCCGCCGCGTCCCTTATACAATGTGATTACAGGTAGCTAATTAGTGATGCTTTTGCTGTGCAAACAAAGTCACACTTTTAAAATTAAGAACATAGAACACAGAAACAAAGGGCTGAAAGGGGCCTTGGAGGTTTTTTTAGTCCAACTCAAGGGAGAAGACTTTATACCATCCCAGTGAAATGGTTGTCTAGTCTATTTTTGAAAACCTCCAGTGATGGAGGGCACACAATTCCAGGAGGCAAGCTATTACACTGGTTCTCACTGTCAGAAAATTTCTCCTTACTTCTAGGTTGAATCTCTCTTCAAACTCAAACTTCTAGCCATTGCCCAGTGCTCAGGTGGTTTGGAGAGTGTCCTTCCCCTCTTCTCTGTGACAGCCCCTCAAGTGTTGGAAGACGGTTATCATGTCCACCCGCTTCTCTCCAAGATAGGCTAGATATACCTAGCTCTCTCAACCGTTCATCACACCATTTAACCTCTTTTCTGCACACTTTTTAAAGTCTCAGCCTCTTTTTTTGTACCGCAGTGAGCAGAACTGCATTTAAACTTATTACACAACAAACATGCCCATTTTATATATGCCCAAAAGCCGATCAAGGAAGCGGGATTTTTCGTCAATAAATTACGCGGTCAGGGTCTTCTAATAAAAGTGCTTTCTGCTGCCAGTAACTTGCAAAATAAGGGAAATACGGGGACCCGCAAGCTCACGTGGATTGGAAAAGACAGAAAGACTGAGGCATGCTCGGTTAAATTTCAAACCCGGAAACGGAAACATTGAAGTCAGAGGCGAGGGTTTGGGTTTTTTGTTTTTTGTTAACTTTCTTTTGAATTCCAGAGAAGGACTAGAGACCTCGGAGCAGTGCGCGGTGAGTGAGCTGTTGTGACTTTCACGAAGCTAATTTCCTTTGTCTTGATTGACGTCAGTCTGGTTTGTGCAGAGTCAGGGGGTGGGGTGAAACGTGTGGCTGAACTGGCGGGTATGGAGGGGAATCTCCAATCCAGATAACGAGAAAAGAATTTAATGCAGCGGGGAATATTAAGAGAATATTTGAAAATTAACCATAATGCGTGACTATGCATTTCAAACTGCAGGTTTAGTCGTATGCCTTAGTGGAAAATTTACTTTTTCCAAGTAAAGTGTGTAAGATAGCAATGGCACTTGGACTTGTACACTGCTTCACAGTGCTTTACTTTACTCTCTAAGCGGTTTAAGAGTCAGCATATTGCCTCCAACAATCTGGGTCCTCATTTTACCGATCTTGGAAGGATGGAAGGCTGAGTCCTATCCATATTTTCTTGGACACCATTTAAGTGGTAGGGTTTATTTCTTAGACTATGTCACATTTCTGGCTTGACCAGGTGCAGTTATGATAAGCTGATGACTTTGTTCCCAGGAACATAAAAAAACCACCTTTGAATATATTTAATACTGATCACAATCAGATTTATTGTTCTCCCTTCATAGTATGTCTTTTTGCTGATGTATGCTATATATTACAAAGCATTTCCTTATACAAAAAATAACACAGGAAAGTGGTTTTATAACAGCTGTATAGAATTTCAGCATGTGCAGCCTACATATTCTCTCTCTCTCTCTCTCTCTGAGAGAAAATTGTAGAGTGCAGTTGTAGAAGTTACAGTACTAATTTAATTTAATTTAATATTCATATTTCTATGCCGCCCAACTCCCGAGGGACTTATCTAGCTCTTAGCAATCACATAGAGTTTTCCCATGACAATCTGTCCCTCACTTGGTCTTCCAATAGTACACCCATCACTGCTTAATTGTGTCTATCTACCTTGAAATGGGTCATCCTCTTCTATTTTCTTTCACCTTTCTCAGCATTAAAATCTCCCCTGGAGACCTAGATCTTTGCATAATTTGTCCGAGCAGGAAAATTTGAATTTGGCCATTTGTGCTTCCAGTGAGGATTATGTTTGATTTTTGTTTGTTTGTTTGTTTGTTTGCTGACTATAGTATCATGAGGAGTCTTCTCCAACATCAAATTCATTATTCTTCTTATCCTGTTTCTTTAAAATCCAACCTTCACTTCCAAAGGAAAGAATAGTAGTTTCTTATCTTAATACTGAAGGTAATTGGACAAGTAGTACAATCTAATTTTAATAGTAGCAATGAAACAATATCTTGCTTGAAGATATTAGAATAGATTATGTGGTGGATATGTGATCAAACATAGTGTGTCACGGTTATGCCTTCAGCTTTGGTTTGCTGCCCTTTGTCTAAAAATGAAAAGGATCCTGACTAAAATGCATGCATCAGCAGCTGTATCTCTTTGAAGAAGGCAAACACATATTTTAATATGTAGTTTGAAAGATGTAAATAAAGAAAATGGAGTCTTCACATCTTTGAATGCTTGTACAGTTTGCAGTTAATTTTATTTGCTGTATGAAATAGATTATTTTTATTAGAAATTTAATTATAGAAGTAGAGAGATTATTTAAATTCCATTCTAATTTTATTAATGTGAATTTATTATCCACCCAACTCCAATGGACTCTAATTGTATATAGGTAGTATTTCACTGAGAACATAATAATTTATTATTATTTAAATACCACCGAACTTCTAATGGCTCTTAAAATCCTTAAAATATTTTACAACCAACAAAAATAGAAAATGCACACACACACAAAAAAAACAGAAGAACAATGGTGGCAAAGAAGAGAAATAGCTCTGTGGAAAAATTCTACAGCTGATTTTTCCAAAAAACAGAGGATGTTGCATAGTTGAGAGCTGTTGAAACATAATTTCCTTTTATGATAAAGCTTGTAAAATAACTTTTGGATTAATGCAGGATGTTCCTGTTGGAAACAAAATGTTCTTCATAAGCCAGTAAAGAGTAAAAACCCCCAAAAAGGATAACAGTTACCCATCTTCCTTTTTCCACTGCCTGAGAAATGAAACTGTCAGCAAGAAAGGAAAAGAATTAATTAGACTTTAAACTTTTGGCGCAGTTCAGTTTTCAACAGACATCAGGATAATTGAAATCTCACATTAAACAGACAGACTGACTTTGTCTAATCATCAGTGTCCTACATGAAACAGATTATCTGGATCCATGTTTGTCAGGTATCATTTCCTGTCATAGGACAGATAGGAGGACATTGTTCTGCTCAGTGGCCTTTAGTTTCTTGAGGAAATGTACCTTTTTGTTCCTATTAGTATTTTGAATACTACCTGGCACCATTGACCATGATACCGTACTGGATTGTCTGTGAAGGTTGGGAGTTTGGGGGGCTGTCTTACAATCACTGCACTCCTACCTAAGCAGTGGGTTCCATTCAATTATCATAGACAGTGGTTCTCAACCTGTGGGTCAGGACCCCTTTGGGGGTCGAACGACCCTTTCACAGGGGTCGCCTAAGACCATTGGAAAACACATATTTCAATACAAATACAGGTGTATGTGAAAGTAATTTTATGGCTGGGGGTCACCACAACATGAGGAACTGTATTAAAAGGTTGCGGCATTAGGGAGGTTGAGAACCACTGTCATCGAGGAACACTGCTTGAATCCATGACCACTCCCATGTGGGGTGTAGCTTTTTCCCGTATGATATTTAACTTATATGAAGCTATTGGGCAAGGTTTATTTCAGGGTATGGAGCTATCAGTAAGATGACAATTTCTACATTGCTACACCAGCCTATGCTGGATCAGGTTTTGACAGCTGAACTAGACTTTTGGAGGCTCTCAAGATCTAGATCAAAGTTGCGTTGTCAGGGCGGCATCACGTGATGTATCATGACTTTCCCCCCCTTTGCTAAACTGGGCATGGGCGTGGCCAGCGTGTGACGCATCCGGCCCACAGGCTGTGAGTTTTACAGCCCTGATCTAAATAGTGCAAAACAAGTTTAAATTAAAGCCACCTGAGTCCTGGTTGCTTTCCGTCAATAAGATTGCGGGATTCAAGTAATGTTGGCTCTTTCTGTGATGACACTCCCTTCAAAGCAATAGGTCTCTGGTTTAGGAGAGCTTATAATCTTCCTTAGCTCCTCCTCCAGCTGTTGCCACTTTTGTTTTGGCTGATTTTAGACCTGGGATGCCTTGTACACAATGATGTGTTCCCTAATCGCCATGTGATTAGACAACTGCAACATGTTCTACAGGTAGTCTTTGATTTATGATTGTCCACTTAATGACCATTAGAAGTTACAATGAACACCCTCACCCCAAAGCTACTTACTACCCAGTTCCGAAGTTATGGACGCTGTAGCATCCCTGCAGTCACAGGATCAAAATTTGGACTGATTCATGCTTACAGCTGACCTCAAGGACTGACTGTCTCTTCCATCCCTCCCTGCAGACTCCCTGCAGGCTTTTTGCCTGCTTTCTCGCCCGTTCCCCATCCAAAATTCCTTTTAGTGAGGCTTTCTGCTTCCATATAAATATATTTAGGTCTTTAAGTATGTGTAGGAGCAAAAAGGGTTTGTGGTCACAGCACCTAAGAAGTCCTAAAATCCAACGCTGAGGGCCATTTATATTCTAATTTTGTATCTTCACATCACAGTAATAATAAGATTGCTAAGACCTGAAGCTAGCAGTTACTTTGCATATAAAATGTTTTTTCATGACTAATATTCTGTCAGTGAGAAGTAACACCTGATGCACTGATATAAAACTGAAAGTTTTAATTGAATTTAATATATTAATTTCTTGCCTGGGGGAAAGCTCTTAGCTCATCTAGCAGTTCTATAAGGCATTATTTAAACTTGAAGCCTTTTTTGATGCTTACTAATTCAAGATTATCATAAATATTTACCCATGTTAGCAGCTATGCGAAGGAGTTAAAAAAATTTATATATAATTTAAGATGTGGAAATGGACAAAATTTCTGAATGAATATCTGGCATTCTATGTTTGCTATAAAATTGGGATTTCACTATTAGTCTTGTCACATATGAGATTGCTTGGTTGATAGGCTTCCCTGTGTTCAGAAAATGACTAATACAGTCAGTGGAAAACTGCATGTATAGACCTGTCTGTAGTTCCTGTGCAGATTTCCTAACCAAAGTACATACTGTATACTCATATTATCTTAAAATTAGATTTCAAGGTGTGGGAGAATAGCAGCTAACTCTGTAGGACAATGCGCTTAACCTCCTGTGCCCAATCCTTCCTTTCCCTTTCTCTCTGTACAAAGCTGAACTGTACAGGCCTAGTACTTCCATTCTTAGACTAGATTGATAGAAGTTTCATAAACGTTCTTTGTTCTGATTATCTATATCTATGAAAGAGAAGTGTTTGTTGTCGGTGTTTGTGGGTATGTCCCCTATAGGCTCTTTCACCCATGCACCAAAATGGCCCAAACTTCACAGGCAGCTACTTTGAACTCTGGAGACAAGCACTGGGAGGTGGGGTCAGGAACACAGTTGACTGCGCCTGAAAAAGGGTGCCGAAGTAGACACCCCAACACCTCTACAGCAGAAAACCTGTACTGAACATATGCAGATGGTTACCAGGCAATTCATGCAAATCGGAGGCTCTCCAGCCAATAGAGGCAAGCCATACAAATCGGGCAAAGAATGCTGGGAATTGTAGGCTGCAGCATTCCCTTTTTAGGCCAAAAATATCCGGGCAAAGCTGAGTTATCGGCTAGAATATAATAATCGCCAACTAACTAAGAAAATATGCAGCATATTCTGTCATTTTCCATAACAGCACTTTGGTTAGCAGATGAATAGTTTCATAGTATGAATATAATAATTAAAAAATAATTACTATCCAGGAATCATTGATAATTTTGAAGCAGGAGCTGATAATATTTGGGAATCCAAGGTGGCCTTTATAGGTTTGTCAGCCCTTTCATGGCAGACCAGGGCTATCTAAAGAAATACTAAAATACAGTACTAGAACCCTACAGAGATAGACAGACAAAATAATCTTAGAAGCGGGATAGTGTTTTTCCTTCTATCCTCCATATAACAAAAATAATCAAGGGTGGGACAATCTTGAGTTTTTCTTACAAAGTCCTGTTTTCCCAGACACATATTTTTTCAGGCCTCTTCCATATTTCTCTACAGGTTAGAATCTAATCTCCAAAATACCAATTTTTTAAAAAAATGTTCAGTTACCCGATGCACTTTAGAAAGTTGAGAAGGCTTTTTCTTATTATAATCTGACATGTGTGTGTTTTATTAGTGTGAAATATATGTGTGGTTACTCAGGCATTCCATCCAATGGCAAGCAGCATTAAAATCTTATTTTGGTAGTGTTGCTTTTATCCACATTCCCCAGTTGGAGGGTTTCATTGAAGTAGAAGTTTGGAGTCTCTCAGAACTCAGTTCTAATATGCACTTTACTAGATTGGGGTGCTTGTAGTTGTTTGCTTCCTCACAGAGAGACTTTTAGTATAGTTGTTTCTTCATGTTTGAATTGGGGAGGGAACATCTTCCCTCTAAGTCTAAGAAGTTCTGTTGTGGAGACTGATGAAATGTTTCTGTAGCACTTCCATATTTTTGATAATTTAAAAAAAAAAAGAATTCACAGATCTTTACCCATGGAGTTGATATAATTTAAAGTGAAATGTAAGGAAATGATTTCAAGAAAGGATGAGGGAAATAAAAGTGGGGGTAAATAAGATCCTTTTATTCCAAGTTCCAATAAAATCAAGAATAATTTCTAGAGTCAAACTTTATGTTGCACTCTCAGAATTTTCAGAGTTCGTTCCTAGAAGAATAACTGGTTGTGGAGAAGTATTACAACACCATACTGTTAACTGTAATCTTTTGTTTTGCCAAGAATAGTTCCCAAGGAAGGAACTCACACAAAGAATTGACCTATAGACTGCCCATTTACAAATTACCTTGAATCCAGAAGCATGGAAAAAAAGAATCTTAAGTTCTTAGTTTGAAACAAAATATCCCTCTTCAAAACAAACAAAATATTTGGCCATTTTTGTGCATAGCTCAAGAACCAAACAAAGCAACACAATTTTTGCATTTGGAGATTTTAAAACTCAGGAATCTTTCAATACACATTCACTTAATAAGCACCACAATGCTCATTCACTGGTTAGTCAGTGAACAACAGTGTTTAATGTTTCCTACTGTGCTGTGAAAATGGCAAGGCAAGACAAAAGTGTTGGCAACCAAATGTAAAATATAGCCCTATACAGGTTGAAAATGTTTTTCCTCTTTGTAGGCTTAAAAAAGTAATAGACCATGGCTCTAAACAATAAAATGTTTCTGTATACATATAAACAAAAAATCATTCACATTGAAATTACGCAGTACAAACAACCTGTCCCAGCATAATTTCCTGAGTTATGCAAAAGACATTTTTGTATTTGGCCTTGTTTCTTGAGGATGAAGTATCTTTGTTCAGGTGGGCACTGAAGCCGTTAGATTGATTGTTTTAGTTGGCTATTCTTTTATTTTGTAATATTTCAGTATGTTTCTTTCCATTTTATTCAGATATTATTTATTTTTTATGCTTTCTATGGTTCTTTTAAAATTGTTGCTCTTGATGGAGTATAAAATGAATAATCTAAATATTAACTAAAATGTTGTTGAATAGTATATTACTTCATCCAGTTATTATTTCCTTAAATTGAATGGCAATTTCAACATTACAAATGCAGTCCAATCTACAGGTTTTCTGTTTTGTGCAATTAAACAATTAGAATATAAATATAATTACATTTTGTTTAGATAAAGATGCCTTTTGAATGCAACTATGCTTTGCTTCACACTGGACAAAGAATGCCTTTTGTTGGATTAGGTACTTGGAAGAGTGATGCTGGACAAGTAAGTAATTCACTATTAAGTTGAGGAAGTTAAAGTACTTAAGTTCTTAAATTCTGTGTTTTAATAGTACAGTATGTTTCCATTATCTGTTAATTAAAAGGTTGGGTGAAGAATAGGTTTCTTCTACGATCACATTATATTTTGAATTTCCATCCTTTCTAGCCCCTTTTGCCTTCAGCGTAAATCATAAGCAGTGTTATATTTACTCTAAAATTCAGGCTTGATTAGTGGTTGTCAAAAAAAAAAATATCCCAGTGTCCCTATTGATCAAAACATATAGTCAGGATATTTTTCAAGGGAAGAAACTTTATAAATTCCTACAAAATACTCAATTTTCATAAGAGAGAATGGGATCACCTGATGAAATTATGAAGAAGACACCCTGGGTTCTGTTATACTTCTGAAAAGCTGGACAAATATTTTAAATCACTAGAGATTATAGTGACATTCAGTTTCAGTCTGCAAGACATGTATATAGTATTGCCAATTTACTATAATGGCTGAGTTCCCATACTTCCAAATCGGGGGTAAAAATAGCAGCCTTGGAGGCTTCAGATAACCTGCTAGCATCCATTTTATAATCCTCATATTCCTTTCAAGTAGCTGCAGCCAAAAGTTGTATCTTCAAAAGTGGCTGGGGCTAGAACCTGCTGGGATTATATAAGAGATGCTGCTCTTTAAGATGTCTGAATTCCACAACATGTCCAAAAAATCTAGATAATAAACTATTAACATGTAAGGGAAAAAAGAAATTAAATAAAAATTAATGAATAGAGAAAAATACTTCTGTATGCAGTATAAGAATAATAGCTCCATCTTTATATTAGCACACCTCAGATCAAACAAAGTAAACCTTCTCCATATGGATGCATATTGCCCAATATTTTCTTTTTTTTAATACTGTAAAGCCAATTGAAAGGCTGAGAGTTAACCAATTTCCTTTAGTCAACCTTTAGAGTGTAGTATGCACTGGTTCTTACAGGATAACTGTTTTTGCCATGGTCCATCCAGGTTGATATATACAGAGCTCTTCATAAATTGACAAGTTCCGTACTTTGGTGTATAATTTAACAAGCATTTGAAATTATTAAAATTCCTTCCAAGAATCTGGTTCACCATAACAATGACATCTAACCCAGGGTTGTCTCTTCTTGGCAATTTTAAAACTTATGGATTTCAACTCCCAGAATTTCCCAGCCAGCAGGTCTTAAAGTTGCCAAGGTTGGATGCCCTTGGTCCAACCAAACAAACTACCAAGAGGCATGTCTAAAGAATATGTACTAATGTACTAGAATCTGAGACCACAAGGTTGACCACATAAGCACTACCACACTGAAAGAGATTTTGTGCCACTGTGACATCCAGCCAAAGGAACAAATATGTGAAATATGACCAATCCAAAGTAATTTAGCATATTTTGTAGCTAGAAGAAATTTGAAGCCAGAGTCAATATTATATAATTGAGAATGCATCAACTCTGTATTTATGAACTAGTCTGACCACCACCAGGCCAAATAATGACAGACAGGTTTCCACACATAAAGCCTTTATATTTATTTTCATATGAACTCTAGTTAGTTAAGTCTCTGTTTAAAAGAGAATGGGAATTTCCTATTTCTCTGTCTTCAAGATAGAGGTTGGGCGAAGGTAAGTTTTCTATCTTCTTAATAAATCATTTTGTTGTTATTTATTTCAGAACTTCACTTATGTTCAAAAGCATATCTGCTAAATTCAGTTTTCTAGCAATAGTGCAGTGAATAGAAATCAAGGCAAGATACTACTGTGTGAAGCAGAGAGCCCTGAAATATAATAAGAAACCAAAGTAGGGTTACAGAGGCACAACTGTAAGCTAAGGAAATTTGCAGAATCAAGGTTTCAATTTAGCTATTAGTAGCCTTTGGAATATGCTTCCTCTCATTGTAATCCACTGTTCTTTTCATTTTTCTTTTCTAGGTAAAAGAGGCTGTAAAATATGCCCTTAGTGTGGGGTATCGCCACATTGACTGTGCTACAGCTTATAGCAACGAAGCAGAAATAGGTGAAGCTTTCCAGGAGACTGTTGGGGCTGACAAGGTAAAATAAGGAATTTCTCTGGGTTCCTGATAAAAAGGAAAGACAGCAAGGCCAGCTATGCAAAGCTATGTCTATTTCATATTAGTTCTACTTACTGAACAATTGTAATTGTACATCTCTTTATGTACCATAATGTGACCATCAAAAGCAACGTTCTGCTGTGATTCTGTGTTGTAAATTCTTCCTGCTTCTGTTTATTTAATGTCCTGTTCCTCCTGAGGTTTCCACAAGAAACACTTTATAAGAAAAGCTGCAGTTGGTTGTTTATGGAAATGAAATTTTATTAGTTAATGAGCAGAAAGTGAAAGCCAGGATTGCATTCATAATACAGATGGCACAAAAAGATCTATTAATCAGTAAGCAATCTTAGGATTCAGAACGAAGCAGAAATATGTCATGAACTGAAGAAGTATGCCTTGCTTTCTGTTTTGGACATGTATCTTATATAATCTGCATACAGGTATCCCTCAACCTGTATCAATCCCTCTGATTATGGGAAGCTGGCAGGAAGTTGCCTCACCTAATAACTGTGGGATTTACTTAACAATGGCAATTGGGACTACAGGTAGTCCTCAATTTATGACCATAACTGAGCCCAAAAGTTATGTTTCTGAGTGATAAATTGGTTGCGTTTTGCCCCATTTTATGACTTTTCTTGCCACAGTTGTTAAATGAATCGCTGCCATTGTTAAATTGGTAACACGGTTGTTAAGTGAACCTGGTTTCCTCCTTGACTTTGCTTATCAGAAGGTTGCAAAAGGGGATCACATGATCCCGGGACACTGGAACCGTCATAAATGTGAGTCAGCTGTCAAGGATGCAAATATAAATCACGTGACCATGGGGATACTGCAGTGGTCATAAGTGTTAAAGTGGTCATAAGTCACTTTTTTCGGTGATGTCACTTCGGAACAGTCACTAAGTGAACTGTTTTAAGCTGAGGACTACCTGTACAAGTATTGCTGTTGCTAAGCAATGTAAACTGGCAAAATGTATTTATATATTTGTATGCTGCATGTTCCTGACTTATTAAATTAAATTAAAAAATGCCCAATGGTCCTGCAGTGCCCTAAACATGTCAATTCTCACCAAAATATCTTTTTAATTAAATAGCCAAATGCTTGCAAAATAAGAGGACTATTTTTTTCTTATTACCTTTCTTTTTTTAAGTTTAATCTCTAATGCACAGCAAAGCTTGTAAAATGTTATGTGGGTCCACATGCCAAAAAAAAACCCTTGATCAGATGTAGAGCTTGTCTCATGCCCAATGACTAGGTCTTAATAATGGAAATATAAAAATCATTGGTCAGTGGGAATAGTTTTAATTGTGGTTCTTTTGAGTAAGCATGACATGAGAAAGAAAATAGTATTTAAAATCAGGATGGATAGATTAAGGCGTTTAGCAGATGGTAGCTTTTCTGAGCTTGGAAATTAAGCGGTGTTGAACCTGGTTACTGCTTGAATGGGAGATTTGTGGGGAAATGCTGGACTGTTGGTTGGGCTAGGGAGGGTTGAAAAAAAACATCTTAGAAGGCAGGGCCAAACCATTTTAGTACTGGCAGCATGAAAACATGGACATACTCCTCAGATCATCAGAAGATGAACTCATCTTGGAGGAAGGAACACCAAGGTAGATTATGACTAAATAAACAAGGAATCAACTTGAAATAAAAAGATAAACTCTTAATATGTAAAAAAAAGAGTTATTGTCAGAATAACATCTAATTGTTCATGCTTCTGCTACAAAAAACTCTGGAAATGAAAGTATGAATTAGAAGGAAGTGAAAATATGCAAAACATAGTTTAGATAGAATGAAAGTTTGCTTGTTATGTTTGGCATAAAGTCAACATTATTATGTTAAACTTTGAAACACAGCACCTTTTTATAGAAATTGTTTTCTCTGGATGTCTTAAGAGACCTAAATAATCTCATAAGAATTGTAGAATGTATTTGTACTTTGAAGTGAAGCATCTCCCAATCTACATGGATTTGTCCATTCATTTCCTTCTCCTTAGCCAGAAATAGAATCTGAAATATGGTATGATACAGAGATATTGAACTGAGCAGTATATAAGTTAGTGCTCTTCTTTGGTGACATGTCTTCACTTGCATTAATAAATACTTGAAACAATAATGATTCACTGTTCATTTTTCTTTTTAAAGGCTGTTAAAAGGGAAGACCTATTTGTGACATCAAAGCTATGGAACACCAAACACCACCCAGAAGACGTGGAGCCAGCTTTAAGGAAGACTCTGCAAGATCTAAAGCTTGATTACTTAGACCTCTACCTGATGCACTGGCCACATGCCTTCGAGTGCGTTTTAATAAGAGAAAAATTAAGAGATTAAATCACTATTTATGTATTTAAACCTGGGACACAGGGCAGGGGAACAGAGAGGGAGAGAGGCTGAAATTTACTCCTTTTTAAAAAATGTGGTGGGGGGAGGGAAATGAACATGGTGGAAATTATGTATGATCCAACTCCTGTCACAATGCTGATTTTCTATTACTTGTTTCAGCATAGTGCTAAGACTCTAAGAAAAATTACATATGACTCCTGAAGTATTTTGTTGTTCGTGTTCATTCTGGAGGACTACCCTTAATTTGTATAGTTCACAATCCTGTGAAAAATTATATAGTTCATAATGCTATAAAATATAAGGTAATAAATAGTTAAGTAATTATTTTGAAGTGTATTCATTCTTAATGGTTTTTCCAATGGATTTGCTATCTGTTTTTTATAATAGGCGAGGAAATAATCTCTTCCCCAAGAATCCTGATGGTACAATGCGTTATGATTATATTGACTACAAAGATACATGGAAAGCTATGGAAAAATTGGTGGAAAAAGACTTGGTGAAAGCTATTGGACTTTCAAATTTCAATAGTCGACAGATTGACGATGTTCTCAGCATAGCTTCTGTCAAGCCAGCAGTTCTACAGGTAAGATAGAAGAGCAAAAAGACTGATTCTTAAAATTATGATTAGAGTAAAGGAAGTGCAGAGTAAAAGAAACAAGTTGTGTTTCTTTTGAGAGGCACATCAACATACCTGGGCCAAAAGTGGCTTCTTAAGGAAGGGGTGCACCACACCTTTCAAAGCTGTCAACACCATCACCCCACTCAAGCATTCATTCACCACTTCTGTACCCAACATGTTATCCCTTCCTGGTCACCAGGACTAGCCAGGAGGAGTGTGGATCTAAATACAGGTGATGGAGTTCATCCAAGAGAGGACTCTAGTCCTGTCCACAGCTGTCATAGGCTTGAAAAAGTCCCAGATGACCTTGCAAGATGTCACAAGACTTTATGAACATTTAATTTGAACAGATAAGAATTATTTTGTCTGCAAAATATCTAGTAAAGTGGTCACAGTGGCCTACTGGAGGATCCAACAATGAGGTAGGTCACATTAAATAAGGTTGCTGAATGGTGTTCTGCCAGTAGACTAACTGGACAAATCACCTTCCTTTTTATTTTTCACCACCATTGCTGCAGGTGTCTCTGTACTACATTCTAAAGCATCTCTCTAAACCAGAGAGGACTCCCCCCACCTCCCTCAGATCAATTCACAGGGATAGGATGCTCAGGCATTCTGTCAAGTATCCTCCTCAGTTCTCTGTTTCCGAATTCAAATAAGGGTGTCAAACACTCCTCAGCAGAATGATAAGAAACTCCCTATGTTGTCCCTTGAATCCAAGCAGACTCATAAGTGACCCAGGGCCAACCCTTTAATGCTTCTTTCCTCCCTACAGGGTTGTTGGCAGCCATTAAATATCAAGGATATCAGAAAGTGATCTGACCATTATAAAGGATTGGTATTAATTCTTTGAGTTGATCTGAGGTAAAAGCCAATCTAATATCCAGACAGCGTAGGGACTGTGGTAACTTCTGACACACCATGGTTACATGGTGATCATAAAATATAAACAAAACAAACATGCAGCCATAAGCTTCTAAGCTGTCCTATAATGTATTTCCAATAGGTTGAAATTATCTGAGAGGGTCCATCACCGGCTAGGCAATCTTAAGCAGTTCTGGAAGGCAGCATGCTGGTCAGCAGGGATACCGGTAATACTACATTAACAGTTCCCTTGCTTGTCCTTGATACCCAGTTTCATATACAGGACCTTAGATGTAGTGATTACTACAAGAGTGCATCCATTTACATCACCCTCTCATTGAATGTTATTGCCTCTCCTCTTTCCCAGCCTTGGTGTCAAAGTTGTATAGCTCCTGAAACCTGACCAGGCAGATCTTTGACAGAAGCAATCCTTCATTCTCACCTAATCCAGTCTTAAAGGTATATGTCCATGCATGTCTGCTGCCTCCTCCATCCCAAGGCCATGTAGGGACATGCTCTTATACTCCAAATAAAACTGGCATTGAAAAGAATCAACTGGAGGCTAAGTTCTCCAGCAGTTCAGTATCCAGGATCTTAGTCGGGGCTGTGGGACAGAAATGGGGATTGGCATCAAATATCCAGTTTAATTTTCTCTGTAACGGTCTGTCTTCACTATGCCCCCTTTGCACATCATTCCTTTGATCCTTTCCCATTCTGTCCTCTCCCAATATGGGGCATCCCCGGCCTTTCAATCCAGTTACCACCCTGTTTGTATTTCTGAAAATCATTCTGCCATTAGCAGAATGGGCCATGGGCACCCTCCAGCGTTGCCTCCCCTTCTCCCACTAGGCCTTCTCCCACTCATCCCCTTCCCCAGTAAATTCAGTGTAAACTTCCATTCCAATTCCACCCTTAGGGTTTTTTTTCCCACTACTCTTCCTGGCTCTGCTCTAGGAAAAAGAGCGCTCCCTCATGCTGTAAGCTTCCTTTTCCTCCGTTGGAAGTCGGTCCTCCATTCCACCTGCTTTTGCCATGTCCCAGTGCTGGTCCAGATTTCCCATACATAGAACGAAGTTTGCTACTCTTTCAGCATGCCATCTCTCAGCTATTTGCATCCCTCCAGAAATGGCACTGAAGAAACCACTTCTTTTTCCATGGAGCCTTGATGATGCAGAAAATTACTATTTATCATTGGCCTTTCTTTCTTCAAGTGAACCGTATCCATCTTTTCCTCCAACATAAATCTGTCAGTTAATATCACTCTGTCTCTGCCCACTCGGTCTTTTTTGCAATGTTCTACAATCCATCAAAAAATCCATCAGGCCACTATCTCCAATTCTCTAGCCCCAGTTCTCCTTCTCCATTGTTATTAGCACTCCTTTCTCTGTTCATGTTCTGCACTTCCTCGCATTATCTTCAACTCACAATAAAGCTTAGAGTCTGCTGCCATGTCCTATCTCAGTGCTTTCCTTCCTGCATATGGAGTTTCTATTCTCTTGTGTCCTATCGAGATCAGACAACTTCAGAGCCAGCTCTATATTGCAGGAAATCAACAGGTCGGTTAGTCCTGAGCCTTAATTCCACTCCAGGAAAATGGACTGAGAAATTAGCTGAATTAGTGTCATTTACACAGTGCATCATTTTCTCTGTATCACCTCCCTCCTGCCCATAGCTTGCAGGATTAGTGACCAAGGCAGCTAGCACTCAACCTACTTCTGCTATCTCATCCCTATTCCTTATTCTGCTCTGCCAGTTTTCCCAACTCCTGCTTTCCAGGTTATTTTTTTTTTCTTTCTCCCTCATCCATCATATATCTGCCACATAGTTTTAAGTTAAAACTAATCTGAAAGAGGGAGAAGGCACAAAAAAGTGTCCTTTGTTTCTGATGTTAATGTCTCATTTCCAAGATGTGGGGAAGGGACACCTTTTCCCCCTCCTTCAAAGTAATTTGAGTATGTACCTTTGTGTTAAAAGTGTAGAGGCAGAGACAGAATCTTCTACCTTGTAGCAGGTATAGAAGAAAGAATCCCATCACTCAAGTTAATTCCTTTGTTTCTATTTGAGCTGCTGGAGAGCCAAAAGTGTCTTTTTATTATCAGTGGACCCCTTAGTTTTACAGAAGCAATTTAAAATCCAGTAAAACAGGAATGGGGGATTTATGAACCTTCAGATCTTGTTGAATGCAGCTCCTTTGATCCCTGGCCATTGGCAAAGCTGGCTGGGTATTAGGAGGGTCAGAAATATCCAACTCCAGCCATAGTGAATGAAGGTATAGGAAGAAGAGTGATTTTTGTCGTTTTTTCCCCCTCTGTAATGTCTTTTGTTTCACAGCTTGTATTATTCTGAAGGTTTATCCTTATGGACCAGGTTATGAATGTAATTATGGTACTGGCGGGAAAAATGTAATCAGCAAAGTGGAGATAATGCAGTTGGTAAAGTTATTTTACTTCTAGTTAATGTAGCACAACTTAAAAGCCACACACAATTTCTACCACAGCCATTTCTACACTTTGCCATTACATTTTTAACATTAAAATTAAGAGAATGTTCTTTAGAAGAAGATACTGGTTGAAAATGCTTTAATGATCTCTGTTTACATAGTTCATCGGTTATAGAATAGTCATCTAAGCTAGACAAAAATATAGAGTACAGTGTAAACTCTAGCTCAATACAGTGTGCCAGAATGCTAGCTGCACATTTGCCACCATCCTACAGATCATGGTGGGCTTAATTCCCCCTAAATTTCCAGTGATTGAAAGTTATTATTCTAAAATCTACTCTTTCAGCAAAGTGATAGTAGTTTCTTGGCACCAGCCTGTTCACTATTGCATATTGCTTTTAATAGGTGGAATGTCATCCTTACCTAGCCCAGAGAGAACTAATAGCTCATTGCCATCAGCGAGGGCTGGTTGTAACTGCTTACAGTCCTCTTGGTTCACCTGACCGGATGTGGAAGCACCCGGATGAGCCCGTATTGTTGGAAGAACCTGGGATAAAGAAACTGGCAGAAAAGTACAAGAAGTCTCCTGCTCAGATCCTTCTCAGGTATTAATCAATTAGCCTTTTGAGAGTTTAACTTTAAAGATCTGAAAGAGCAGAGAGCTAGACCCTAAAACTCTTTATATTCCCTATTAACACATTTAGCTAAACACCGTACAGTACAAATTGGTGTCACGATGTTATGATGTGATGGCAAAAGGATTTCAACCACTCCTGATTTTGTTAACATTTGAATTTTGGTTGTGTAAATGCTGAAATATTGCAGTGATTGTGATGACTAAGTGAATTTAGTATCCTCTTGAAAGGACAGTGTAGAAATGTAATTCCAATACCAAGTCAGGCCATTGGTCTATCTAGCCTTAGGCCAGTGTTTCTCAACCTTGGCAGTTTGAAGATGCGTTGCTGGCTGGGGAATTCTGGAACTTGAAGTCCACGCATCTTCAAACTGCCAAGGTTGAGAAACACTGGCTTAGGCCATTCCGAAGAGTTGCAGAGAAATTCCAGTATTCAAACAAGCACTGATAAAGAGATGTCAGGGATTGAATCTGAGACCTTTCTAATGCAAAGTTTTCTAGAATCAAAAATTCCCTAAGTGAGAAATGAAGCTGGTTTAATGGTTAGTTAAGCTGATAGCCTAGAAACCAGGAGTCTCGAGTTTTAATCTCACCTTACACATGAAAAGCCAGCTGGGTGACCTTGGACAACTCACTTTCTCTCAACCCAACTCCCCTTACAGGGTTGTTGTTGTGGCAAAAATAGGAGGAAGGAGCACTAGACATATTTTCCACCCTGAAGTTATTTATAAAAGTAATAAAGGAGGGATATAAATAAATAAGAAAGAGGAAAAAGAATGTTTTTGCTATGTATTTTATTATACAGTATTAATGTTTTTATTCTTCCGTTGAAAACAACTTTCTAATTTAAAATGGAGATTTGCAATGGAGCATGCTTTACAAACATTTTAATTAAATTAGCAAAAGCAAGGTAGCAGTTTAGTTTTTTTTAAAGAACCTCAGATTCTAGGAATATACTTCCATTCAAAGAACCCTGATTAGTATTCTATATTCTGTGTTACAATGGCATTATATTTAACTTATATATTAAAGTTTTGCAGCCTTGAAGAGGAAATATTTTCCCTATCAGAATAGAACACTTCAGATTTTGTTTATCCTGATGAGAAAATCACAGCTTGTTGTTTAATTCTGTGACAGATGGCAAGTTCAGCGAAAAGTAGTTGTTATTCCCAAGAGTGTTACCCCTGCACGTATACTCCAAAATCTTCAGGTAAGTGGGCAATCCTGAAGCTTCAGCTGAGTTTTTTCCCTTGGTAATACATTGTACAGGTTTGTTGTTGTTGTTAGTTGTGAAGTCGTGTCCGACCCATTGTGACCCCATGTACAATGTTCCTCCAGGCCTTCCTGTCCTCTACAATCCCCCGGAGTCCATTTAAGCCTGCAACAACTGCTTCAGTGACTCTGTCCGGCCACCTCATTCTCCGTCGTCCTCTTCTTCTTTTGCCCTCAATCGCTCCCAGCATTAGGCTCTTCTCCAGTGAGTCCTTTCTTCTCATTTGG
>JANHFR010002393.1:1048500-1060128 GCA_032468015.1 Mimophis mahfalensis | reverse complement strand
CTCCCAGAATTCCTGAGCTAACATGACTGGAGGAGGAATTCTGGGAGTTGAAGTCCACAAATCTTAAAGCTATCAAGTTTGAGGACCTCTGGTCCAAACTGGGTTTATACTGTAGTGGGGACATAGGGGAGATTGGTTTATTTTGACTGCATAACCAGGCTTTGAAGCCTATACGTCCTGGAGATTTCTACACTGTATTGAGAGAAGTGAGCTATCCGTAGCTGACGTTCAAGAGTAGGCATCTCTGCTTTGGCTACAGAATACTGAAATTCTAACGGCTTAATATTCCTTCTTCAGTATCCCCTTCACTGAATGGGAAAAAAACCATGGATCTTTCTCTCTCTCTTTTTCTCCTTGTGCTGTAGGAGAGGCTGGTTTCCTTTCTCCTACACACGTGTGTTGGACAGTGATGGGAGCGATAGATTACATATGAGGTAAGAAAGTTCTTTTCATGCAGTGCAATCTTCTGACATTTGAATAATGTTTATACTCAAACAGACAAGCCTTGTGTTTATTTAGCCAGAAGCGAAATCTATCCTACATTGCCCTCTTCTGGCTTATCTCTCATTAGGAATTTTATTCAACTGGCTTCATGTTTCTCAAATTAAGATTTCAGGCTTTGCTGTGAAAATACATGGTGCCTCTGCATGGGTGTATACATTTGTCCATGTAGTTGTACACGTAGATATACATATATGTGTGTATGCATGCATGCATGATCTGGAGCAAGACAGTGTGAATATATTTGGTGGAAAAAGTCCTAGGACAGTGTTTCATGTGGTAAATGTAATGAACACATATGGCCCCAGATGGAAAGGCTTCCAACTCTTAGTGGTGGCAGGAGGAGGGTGTTCCCTTAGTGATTCTGAGCAGGTTCCCATAGGGAAGGATGTGTGGGAGGAAGAGAATCTGAGGAATCCTAATTTTGTCTGTGTGCAAGGAGTGAGGCAACTCTTAATGGCTTATAAAGTGTACTCGGTTTGCAAAGTTCTGCCACTAAATGTGTTTATGTCTTCAGCCAGGGGAAAAGCAGTAGTACAGGTAACCTGTTGGACAAAGATGATATCCCCCCTCCCGACTACAGCATGTCCTCCCGAACTTTCCAGACACCGAATGTCAGCACTTTCAAACAGAGGCCGTACAGCGTGGCAGCGCCAGCATTCCCCCAGGTGAGATACCTTTTCAACTCAGAGGAGAGGGGGCATAACCATTGTGAGTGAATAATACACCAATCAGGAGGGGCACTGCCAGAGGTAGATTCTAAGCAGCGGTTGGATTCAAAATTTTTTTACTACCGGTTCTGTGGGCGTGCCTTAGTGGGCATGGCTTAGTGGGCATGGCTATGCTGTCAGCCAATTACAGGTGGCATTTGCCGGTTCTCAAAATTATTGCTACCGGTTCTCTGGAACCTGTTGGAACTGTCTGAATACCACCTCTGATTCTAAGGCTCTGTCAGTGGAGAGGGAAGGTGGATTTTCAGAGAACCAGCATTCTTTGGGTGTCAGTGGTACATGTCTTGTACTCCTGGTTGGGTATGGTTTATCTTTATTTTTACTAAAAGTTTGAAATAGTCATTGACCATCAAAACAGCTTAAATCAAATGGATGTATGGGTCAATGAGAATGAAATGGGCTTCAGATCATTTAACTATAGCTGCTCTGGTTATGAGGAAGAAAGGAGGAAATGGCCCTGCAACTTTTTCTATAGCTGGCACAACAAAATGAGAGGGTTCTAGCTCAGTCACACTTCATTTTAACCACGATTTGGGTAACAAACCATAGAAGTCTGGTTCACCGACTACTAAGCCATAAACGTGGCTCGGCCCAATGTGTGAGTGAAGCTAGTCCATGTGAACTGTGGATTGAATGGAACAAACTTGAGATTAGCCCACCAATGGACTACCGGCTCTTGTTTTCAACTAAGCCAACTTGCAATATCTGTCTGAACTCATTATTTTCCCCTGTAGGATAGGGAAGCCTTGTGATGAGTGACTTGATTCTGTGAAATGTTCTTTGGGCTATGAGCAACCAGATTTCCAAACCCACCCTTATCGTTAAAGAGTTTATTTCTATTTGAATTGGACGGATCCTTGTGGTGCTATTTCTTTTCTCTCTTTTTTTTTGTGGTGCTATTTCTTAATAATACCGTTGATATAATCCTGATAACTCTTTCTATTGCCTCCCTCTATTGCTTGGAAAATTCTTCTGCAATGTTGAGAGCTAGGTCAGGAAGTCAGTAAGCCACTTCCTTTGATGCAGCAGTCTTTGTGCTAAAATCTGCAAGGTTCTCTTTCACGTGCAACCCGCCAATCCAATGACCTTACCGTTGCCATTATGTTTTGAAGCTGATCACCAGAAGGAAACTTGGGCCAAAAATCAAAGATGCGGTGTGTACATTGTGGGTAGGTAGGAGGCTGCCTCGCTAAAATTAGCTCTGGTTGCACCATTGCTGAAGTGAACCTTCCTAAAAATTCCTTGTTTTGTAACCCAGGTATTCGTACAAGCAGGTGAGGCTTCTCTTGCCAACAGTTGCTTGTATTCATTATTTATAGGAGTACCTTATGCCCTACGGTTGTGCAATTAATGAATATTCCCGTGGCCTCTTCCCAGTGTCACCCGCCTCCTACCAGCCTTATTCTAGGTCAACAGCCGTAAGTCCCAAGAACGCAATGTTTCCATTGGGGTTTCAACAGCCTCTTTTCTGCCTCAAGCGTCTTTGTGGCTTACCTGACTTGTGCATCTTGGCTCCCCATCGTCCTCAATCTCAAGAAGATGAAAGGCTTCTTTAAAAAAAAAATGTAAACAGCTGTCAAAAAAATCAAGCATGGGTAGAGGTAAAGAATTGGCAAATTAGTGATGGGTAAGGCAGAAAGACCGGCAGGAAAGGGCGATGTAAATACCCAACTGGTAACATATGGCTGTTCTACATGTATCTAGCTGCAGAATTCCATGGCTCTTAGGCCAACAATGCTTATTTTTTCCCCCATCCCCTCTCCCTTGGACCTTCCACGTGGTGTCTCTAGAGGTTTAAGGAGATTAACAGCAGCTAATGGGTGGATGGAGACAAGGGAAATAAGCTGAGGGACACGGAAACAAAGAAAGATGGGTGGGTGGGAGATAAATCACTTTGGATTTAATTTTGTTGGGAAACCACATTAAAATGTTGATCTCCTATCAAGGGTAGCAAACTGAGAAGAATCGTGTCAGCCGAAGAATACTCAGCATTAGAATGAAGGCACTATTTCTGGCTGTAAAGAGGTTAACACTACCGGGGACTTTCCAAGCATTAGAGTCCATCCTTTCCTCAGGGTCTTTAGAATTCAATATCTTTGTCAGAGTGTGCTGTGAAGAGATAAGTTGCAAAATAATAGTGGCTTTGGCTAGGAAGACGTTTCTTTAATGGCGAGCTTTGTTGCTCAAGTCAGGGATTTTCATTCCGAAGCCCCTTTTTCTCTGGCTAGACACATGTCGGAGCCAAGGATCACAGCCAAAGAAGAACGTGAGTTCTCCTTAACACACACACACACACACACATCAATTAAGAGGCTACCATGGTAGTATTTGAGTATCCCCTTCCATTTCAACTACAGGCTTCCGGAACAGCTGACATCTGATCTAACATTTTATATTTTTGTCTAGAATATTTATTGCCGTAATCAGGTGAAAACTGATTACAAGCACTGTAGTTGAGCCAAATAGCTTCATAGGTCTGAACAGGATTAAGGGTATATTAGTTCAGGCTGGAGGGAAATCCCTAAAACTACCCAAGATTATGATCCCTTTTACGTCAAGAATCGGGAAGTGGTGGCACTTCTGATATTACTTCATCTCCAGTTCCCCAATATTTTCATCACTGGATGATGCCGGCTGCGATGGATAGGAGTTGTAGGTCAGCCATGTTCAAAGACTCACAATTTAGTACGGGTAGTCCTTGACTTACAACCATTTATTTAGTGACCATTTCAAGTTACAATGGCAGTGAAAAAAAGTATCTGATGCCCAGTTTTCCATATTACAACCGTGGCAGCTTCCCCCTGGCCACGTGATCAAAATTTGGCAGCTGGCATGTATTTATGACCCTTGCAGTGTCCCGAGGCCATTGGATCATCTCTTGTGACAAGAAAAGTCAAGGGGGAAGCCAGATTCACGTAACAACCATGTTACTAACTTAACAACCGCAGCGATTCATTTTAACCCCTGTGGCAAGAAAAGTCTTAACAGGGGGCGAAACTCACTTAACAACAGTCTGGCTTAGCAGCAGAAATATTGGGCTCCGTTGTGGTCATATGTCAAGGACTATCTATACTCTTGCCATACAACATAGTAGGACCTAAACATGTTTCATTCCATCTACAGTAGCCGTATGGTTAGACTTCACCCCAAAAAGGGAAAAATAAGCACTTTTATTATTATTTTTTTCTTCTCTTCCCTGGATGGATGCATCAGAGAGCAGCAGTGAAAGTAGCAAGCTGCATTTCACCGTGCATGGCTGCTTTGACTTCATCTGTCCTCCCTCTCTCTGAAGAGAAGACGACGTGCAAAAGTGATGGAGGGGCCTTCCTCCATCAGGAACTGAAATGCTATCCAGCTGCATTCACCCCGGCGTGTTTTTGCAGCACGCATAGCATTTTGCACAGTCCCTGCACTGCATGTCTTTACATTGGAGACTATTTTTAATCTCGCACATCCGCTACACAAGATCACCCTCTGGTGAAACAAATGAATATTTGTTTGTTTGTTTGTTTATTTATTTATTTATTTGGCCAATGTCTTTTGTCCTACTTCTGAGACCAAGTATACTTGGACGGTGCCTTGGGAGGCTGTTGGGACAAGGCAGACGCATAACTTCCATTGCTATCTTTGTGGCAAATGCATCATGATTCCATAGCTGATATCCCCCCCTTGGTTTTTTTTTTCCTACAGGGACTGGATGACTATGGGGCAAGACCCTCAAGCAGGTAAGCTATTTCATTTCCAAATCCATTATGGATCTACAAAGTTCATTTCAATGTGAGAAGCTAAGGATTGGGCAAAATTTTAAAAGTGACGTCAAATGCAATTTCTGGAGTTTTCATTGACACCATATAGTGTCTTGAAAATTATAGGGAAGTTGATTTTTTTAAAAAAAATCTCCTTAGTCTAGCCTGCAACTCTGCAATTTTTCCCATTAAAGTCCAACCTCCCAGGTCCAATCATGGCTTAGCTTTCTTAGATTGGCCACACAGCCTGGCAGAAGCTTGAATGAAAGAAATTCCCACAGAACCACATGTTTTTGCAGGAACTGTAAGTCCAGGGCCCAAATCCCCTGGGGGTTTTTTGAGCAAGGCATGGCATAATTGCTTGTATTTTGATTTGGTCTGTCACTTCCCAAAAAGGGTATATATTACACGAGGACCTTCACCTTTATTATTAATTTTTTTTCCTTGAATTGAAATGCTTGTCATACATATATAACCCACATGATTTTCCCTTTCAAGGTAGCCAATATTATACAAAATGCAGAAAATGTTTATGCACCTTGCTCAGACACATTTGAGTGGGCTATATAAAAATGCTGCAAATAAATAACACGAACATCTCATTATACTTTTCTATCCTTGTGGCTATGACTTCTGCTATATCTATACCCCACTTCATTCATTCTTTAAACCTCACTTCTTTTTTTAAGGTTCTTGTCAACTTCATTCAACTTCCTTGGTGTTCTTCCTCTTAACCCATTCACTCTTCCTTTGTTTTATAAATCTTGTTCATTATTTCAACTCATTTCTTTCCTGCTGGTCACCTTTTTGTATGTAGTTCGCATTTATGTTCGTACATTCCTGACCCTATCTCTTCCTGTTTTTCCAAAATAACTACACCCATTGGATTCAATTGATGTTCATGTTTTTCCTGACATTCCCACCTCTTATTTCCATATAACTAAATAGGGGAAAAGACACCTTATAAACAGGCTATTATTGTTTCATTTGACATTCATCTGTCAAGACAGATTAAATATTACCCATTAGTTTTCTTTCATCAACGTTTGCACAACTGAAAATTTCCTCATCCATTTTCTCATCTTTAATAAACTTTCTGCCAAGATGCACAAATTCATCTACTTTTCCTGGTGTGTGTGTGTGTGCGTGTGTGTTGTTATTTATGAATAAATTGAATTCACTCCCTCCATCTTCCATATCAAACAAAATTACATTGATCTTTGATACAATAATTCTCACACTTGTATAGTTGAGGGGTCCTTGCTGTTCCCTGAGCTTGGTTGTTCCAGATGTTTCATTACCTGAACTGGGGAACATCATCAGTGGTAGTGATGATGTTACCCAGACTGCCACTAATGATGATATTCCCGAGTTTGAGTAATGAAACGACTGCCAGAAAACAACCAAGCTCAGAGAGTACCGAAGGACCCTGCGTTTCAATCATGAGCTACACATATTTTCCATTATTGGTACTTGTGTACAGCTACACATAAGTGGACAGCTACACATATTTTCCTTCATTGTATGCTTGTGGCATCATATGATGTGTTTTAATTCACGAGCATACCATTTGGCTCCTTAGGCAACAGCATAGCATCTTCTGGAAACCTAGTATGTGCCCACATCATCTAATGTCACCATAAGCTCCTTCTCATTGTCACAAACTGGGCAAAACAGTGCAGTCATACAGCAACAATTATTGAACCCAGGCACCTCAGATGGGCTACTGTATAGAATGCCAGGACTAGTTACTCCCTTGGGGATAAAATTTGGGAAAGGTGCGGTCACTTCAGTGCAGTTGTGCTGTTGCAGCTTTAGCACGGCTCCACCGCCTCACTCAGCTGCAGTCACATGATTCTCATTTCCAACATTCCCTGACAGTTTCCCACAAGTCAGTGGAGAGGCCAGCAGGAAGCGTTGTAAGTTGCTCAGTTTTAAGTCTCCTCCGCACATACAACCTTCCCAGTCCCTCTGTGTTTATCCATCTGCACTGTGGATAATCCATCTGCCACTGTGACCATCTGCACATCCTCCCGCTCCCTTTCTGACTTGTACTGCATCCAGTATGCACCAACACCCTTGCACACCCAATCTGTGTACCTCCTGCACAGTCCCACATGCCCTCCCCAATCCACACCACTCCTCCACACTCCTGTGTTTCCTCACCTACCTGGCAGCAGCCACTTACCTGCCTGCTGACCCTCAACTTGCACGTCCCTGCCAGTTTGCCCACTGACTTTCTCCCTGGAAGCTTCCCACAAGCAAAGCAAATGAGGATGCTGGCAGGAATTGTAGGAAGGAAGGAGGAGGGAGGGAAGGAAGGAAGGAAATGAAGATAAAAGAAACCACTCTTGTTTTTTTGCCCACCCATAGTTATTCTGTTTCTCTGTTTAGATAAGGAAATATCTCTGAAACGATGACCCAACGGATGATAGATTGTCTAGTTCCTTATATATTTACTCATAAATACATTAAACAACAGAGTGTACATCCACATCTTACTCCCTACTAAATGTCAAACCATTCATTGATTATTTATTTACACAACCGGAGGCTCCTTTTCACCCACTTCCAAAACAGTTTTGATTCCCATCAAAATTGCTTTGTCTTTTCTCTGTTAAATTTTTTCCTTGCTTTCTTCTTTGTAACCATCCTTTTTTTTCTCTGTCCATTGTACAATATCAGTTTCTCTACGGTTTTTTGCAGCAGTCATTCTGGTTTGCCTTTTTCCCCTCATGTCCAGACCCCTTGCACATCAATCATTCCATAAAGTATCTTTTGTCATTCTTCCTGTCAAGTCAGACTAAAAAGGAAGACGAGCTTTAATGAACGCCACTGTGTTGATTACCACAGAGTTTCCCCTGCTGTGTGCAGCGATAGGAAAATATGACTATACTTTACGTTGCATTGTAACTCAGGCATGCTCAACAGGCACGGTTGGCAGATTGAATTAACCAAACATGCACCACACAACATGTCGCAATTTTCTGCAGTGCATTTGTGAGTCATTTGTCCGGTGGGACACAACTTCAGTTTTAAATGCAGTATTCCCAGACTACGGGTTTTTTGAAGCAGGAACGAATAGTAGGTTCCACGTTTTGCTCTTCTTCCAGTTGCATATTTGTTATTCTACATTTTCCCCCCTGTGGCCTTCAAACTGAGACACAGTGATGGAAATGCCCCTAACAAAGCCAGGAATGAATGCAACATCCACACCCAAGCAATTAGAAGCGACAAAGATATCACAGAACAGGAACCTAATCTTCTTTTCCTTT
The DNA here is from genome assembly GCA_032468015.1 of Mimophis mahfalensis. Classification (NCBI taxonomy): domain Eukaryota; kingdom Metazoa; phylum Chordata; class Lepidosauria; order Squamata; genus Mimophis; species Mimophis mahfalensis. The sequence goes on along the minus strand of JANHFR010002393.1, from coordinate 1,051,875 downwards.
TGTTTTCTGATTATGGCAACCTCCTCCAATCTAGTGGGTTCTTCTACTAGATGGAGAATCTGCCCTTTCTGAGCGATAATGAAGCTGTGAATAGTCTACTCATTGCTTCCTGCCCACCTTCCCTCTACCCTTGCTCCCTAATTCCAACATCAATGCATTGCCGCTTACTTGGTGCTCCTCCATCTTGGTTATTATTTCTCTCTGTCTCTCTCTTTCTGGTGAAGTGAGTTTGGGCCGAATTGTATGCTTTTTCTTTCTGTTCCACAGCGGCAGTGGCACGTTGGTATCTACAGTGTGAGAGAAGGAATCTTGACTAGGAATGACAGCTGCTGCTTGGAAGACTTCCTTGTTTTGCTTCTCTGTCCCCCTTCATTTCCTTCTTTCTACTGAGATGCACATTTTTCCTCCTGCCTGTCCTCTGTTCAAAGCAACAGTGCCAGCTCCTCCTCTCATCCCTGGGACCCCAAGGACCACTCTTTGAGGAACTCTTGGAGCTGCTACTTCCCCATCCCCTGGTATTTGCAACCACCCGTTTTGAAGCAGGAAAATGTCCAACTAAGGAATGTTAGTTTTCAAAGACGCTACTGGGTACAATTGAGATAAACTAAACTAGATAAAGCTGCTGCATCTCTCTCTCTTCTCTCTCTCCTCCCTCTCTTTCTCTCCTCTCTCCTCTCTCCCTCTCTCTTTTATAAATTATTTTACTTTTCTTATTGCATTCTCTTTTCAGAGATGTTAATGCAAGCTGCGCATTTATAACAAAATAAGTGCAAGATTCCTGCCCTCTTTTTTAAAAAACAAACAAACAACAACAACAATCTGGAAACAAAATATGCATGGCATATGGTGTACGTACTGTTACTTCAATTATCCTTTTTTGCAACTTTATCACAAAATCAGTTCTCTGTGTCAAAAGGAAAGCAGCGTTGGGATGCTCGGGTATTACTGTGTTGGTTTTGACAAGAATTGGACTGTTAAACTGAGCACCAACCCAGTCTCCATTTTGTAAAGTATTTTGTTTTATATATATGACAGACACAAGCATATTATATTACTATTCTATTCTATTATGGTATATATTTTGTAGGAAGGTATTTGTTACCTCACGGTTATGCTGAAAAGAGCAGTGGAGTAAAAGGGAGGGGAAGGGCCTCTTCTGTTGTATTATGCAGATTGCCAGATCAATCCAAAGACTTTCTCTTTATAAAACTGGAGGGTTTTGGGGGGTTTTTTGTCTTCTTGGTAGAGACGGAGGGCCAAACTGCCTATGTTTTGAAGTTCCGGTTTTGAACATGGAGATTTTTTTTTTCTTTCACTGAGATTTCAACCACTTTTCTTTCCTTTAAAAAAAAAGCCTTCAGTCTTCTTTATGTGTCTTAACTAATTTCAGGGGCAAACGAAGTAGGAAACTAATGGCTACTGGTTGGGACTGCTTCTTCCATTATCAAATTCCAGGTGGTCAGACACACGATCTATGCCGAAGACTGAAGGCTTTCAGCTTTGAGTTACAACAGGGTTTCCCAAAGTTTCCCTTGGAAACTTTAAGATGTGTGAACTTCAACCTGGAATTCTCCAGCCAGCAGCAGCTGGGGAATTCTGGGAGTTGAAGTCCACAGGGCTTAAAGTGACCAAAGTTGGGAAACCATGAGTCTACAGTGTGAAGCTCTATTCCTATTACGACCCAAGGGTGACTGCAGGATATGGTCCAAAAAAGTCAAGATGGTGACCCACAGTGGTGCACACTCAAAACTCCACCTGTGTTTCATATAACGCACATTTTAAAAGAGGCCAGGCTTTGATTATACTGTCTTAAGTACCATATTGACTTTTTTTTAAAACCACACTTGCTGATGCCCTTGTGTGATGCCAATGTGAGTTCAGCGAAAAACAGTCCAAATATTTGATCTGTATCGGAAGCAGCTGGCAATATTATTTTGACTAACTGTATATACGAAAGTTCTATCTCTACATATATAACAAAGCTTTTGTTTTTACATAATAGACTTGGGACATATGTAGTATGAGCCTCATTGTCATAGCTTTGCTCAAATGATGTTTACATCAAGGATACTCTGTAGAATACCGACAACAAAGCAAAACAGAAAATGCACAAGTACCGTGTGAACACTGTAAAAGTGCTGGTGGGGAGGGGAGTTGTGTTCTTTTTTTTCCTTTTCTTTTCTTTTTTTTTAAAAAAGCTAAGAAGCAAAAACAAAAAAAAACCCCAACAAAAACAAAATCAAGCTGAAAAGAAATGTGCCCTGTACTATGATATTTGAATAAAAGTTTTACTTTCTCCATTGAGTTGGGCTTGGGTAATTTTCTTCAATTTTTTTAAAAATTCTTATTTATTTAGCTGACTTATTTTTGGCAGATTATACGCTCACACATAGCTTGTTTAGAGCCATGGTGGCGCAGTGGTTCGAATGCCGTATTGTAAGCTAATTCTGCCCATAGTCTGGGTCTCAATCCTGACTGGCTCTACATGCTATTGTTATTGCTGGTTTATTTATCATACAAAAGGCTCTTTGGCCAATCCCGATTTTCTCAATGTCCCTTTAATGCTCAGTCATGTCTTCATCACTGTGAAAGTGCAAGATTCCCAATTCTACATATTAAAAAGCGAGACTGAAAACGAGTTGCTCAAACCCAGGGCAGGAATCTATACAGGTTAACCAGCTGTTCCTGTTCTAATTCTGATCACCAACATCTGGTGGAAGCCTCTTTCCAACAAGCCCAACATGAAACATGTCAGAGTGTTTACCAAGAATCGATTAGAACCTGATAATTTTTTGCAGGAGAACCTGAGCCACAGCTAATAATTGTAGCTAAAAAAATATTAAACAGTTCTGTTTATAGTTCTGTTGAGCACAGCCTCCTAATCTTTTGGACTACAACTTCAACAATATCCAGCCTCCAGTCATTCTGGCTCAATAATGTAGAGTTTGAAATCTGAGATATTTGGAGGACAGCAGAGTGGGAAAATGCAAGAATTATAGCGGAGCGTCTTGGGGATGTCTAAAAGTACAATATGTTCAACTGTGTCTGTTATCCCAAAATAATATTGGGACAATCTAGCCTTTTATTTTCTTCCCTACTATGTTACTATCCATGTGGTAATCAAAAATAATCCCACTGCAGCCTGGTTTCACTTTGTGGAGGCCACATTCAGTTTTCTTCATGTGGTTAATAGGCTAGCATAATGTTATTCCAAACATTTTTAAAAAATTCCAAATACAGTGGTCCCTCTAGTTATGAATTTAATCTTTTCCAAATGCACATTTGTAAGTAGAAAAAATTGTAAGTCGAAAAGCGGTTTCCCATAGGAATGCATTGGAAACGGATTAATTCGTTCTGGAGCCTAGGAAAAAGACC
>JANHFR010002393.1:1014988-1025033 GCA_032468015.1 Mimophis mahfalensis | reverse complement strand
GATGCCTTGATAAAAGTTAACTCTTTACATCTCTTTGGCAACAATAACTTAAATCTGCCGCTCTGTTAGGGCAGGTGATACAGTAATGGGTAAACTTTGTACAAAAATAGTCTCAGTGGCAGTTTGATCTGCTTTTGCTAGGTGTCTGCCGGGCGTTTCTTCTTGCAGCTGAAGGGTGACAAAGGAAGTTTGGGGGGGGGGGGGGAACACCCCTAAGACTTGGTATTCCTCTCACATTCCCAGCAGGCCCCATCATGGCTCTCTAGGAGGCACTCCCCAAATAATGCTGTAGTAGAGAAAGGATGAAGATGGCAGAAGATGGGAACGTAGCATTTGGTAGGTCTCAGCACCACATTTAACGAAACATTTAAATAAGTTTTTTGTGGTTTTTTTAAATTCCTGTACTCCCATTTCACCTCTTGAGGTTCACGCTGCTCTCTCAAGGCTAAGGAGGAGAAATGGAAAGTGCTGAAGGCCACCCAGACACTACTTCCAGGTCGCTTAAATTGATACATTGATTATATTAACGGAAGGCAAAGTCTTCAGTAGAGCTGAATACCTGGGACCAGACCGTGGGTCTCAAAAGGAGGCAGGTGGGGACAATTTTGAGCCCCGCAACCATGATGCCGCTGAGCGGTAGCAACCCAGGGTCAGTAAACAAAACATAAGCAAAAGAGGGGAAAATGGCCGCCGAGACCAGGAGTCTTCCCTGCTCAAGACATTAAAAGTGACCTTCACTTCAGCTGGCTCCCCTACCTGTTTCAGATGTTTGGCCTACACTTGTCTCTGGCTCTTCCGGTAACTGATTGTGTCCTCTGGACCATCAACTCCACCTGATATTTGGACACAGCACACTGAAGGAAGGACAAGGAGAGCTTGCCCCCTGTGGCAAGACACAAGTACCGGTGCTTGAGGATCCACCTGAAGCATTTTGGAATGGCACAAGGCGCAAGGCTACGAGCTCTCTCTCTCAATCTCCCCTATGGGGTGTGGAAAGGAGACACGATAAGCTCACAGAACAGGCAGAAGGAGGATGTCTCAGGGCAGTGCCCCAACTGGGGAGGTCAGTGTGGGTCAGAACATCAAGAGGCATGAGCTAGGAATATTACAATGGCTTATGTGGCAATGTTAGCAAGGTCACAGATCTACCCTTTAAATGCTATAGGTTCTATATGTCTATATGTGTCTATTTGTACACAAACGCTTTCCCGGGTGTGTGCGCACGCGCACACACACACACACACACACACACTCATGTTTGCACGACCATCGCAAACCACACCATGGTAGGGTGGCTCCAGCCCAGCGGCAGTCAAAATCCATCCAATAATATCTGAATGAGGCCCTGCAGAGTTCTGCTCCAGCCAGCTCTTGGGCCTCACCCATGCTCATGTCCCCTGGTGCAGAAACTGTGCCATGGGGGCAAAGTAGGAAGTCCAAAAAGGGAGAGATAGTCAAGTTCACTCTCTGTTGCCATTTTCACTGTTGCCTAGAAAAGGGAAGAAGCTGTTAGAAAATTGCAACCACAGAACTAGAGGCCTCGGAGGCCCTTTTCTTAGCTTTCCCAACACATCTGGCCTCCCCAAGATGCCTCAGGACTGAAAGTCACAGACTGTTTGAATTCAGTTCATGATGTATGGACAGAAGCTTAGCAGTGTGTCTGTAAAAGGGATTCACCACTTCCACAGGCAAGTCATCTCCCTTCCAAGGATTTGTGCCAGCCTGGCTTCTATATGAATAAGAAATATTATATATATTTTTTAATTTGATTTTTATCCTGCCTTTATTTTACAGGTAACTCAAGGCAGTTAACGTATAATACCTAATACTCTTTTCCTCTCCTATTTCCTCACAACAACCAACCGGTGAGGTGGGTTGGGCTGGCCCAAAATCACTCAGCTAGCTTTTGTGTTTAAGCTGGGACTAGAACTCACTTTCCTAAGCCAGCACTTTAAATCATGACACCAAACTAGTGGAAAGAGAAACACTGGAAGTATGGAAGAAGGATCCTAAACCTCCTATTGTCATACGAATGAATGGCTCTGGATTATGAGAAGGTAAACCTCCATACTCCCGCTAAAAAAGACCATCATAAATCAAGTTCCCTGGAGCCATTTGACTCCTGGTGACTGTGGGGTTATATTTACATTGTTTTCTCAGCAATGCTATGGAAGAGGTTTTCCACTGCCATCTTCTACACTGCTGTTCCTTTCCTTTAATGCCACAAATACTGCAATCGTCTCTTTTAAAATTTTGGGGAAACTGAAATAATTTCATATTGACGTGGCCTCAGTAAAATAAATCGTTAAAAGTGTGATTCGGCCAACAATTAGAAGAGGCCTGAGGCAGGGTTCAACGCAATGGATACGCAATGCAGTGTTCTATCCAGGATTTCAATATTATTTTTAATCTCCTGGCTTTAATCATGAGACCTCTGCATCAGATTATATGAATTCCACAATGCTTACCCCAAGAACAGGAAACTTCTGGATATTTGGGGGGGCTTACCATTCCTTAGGAAGGTCCCTCTCCTCTGCAGTTTTTGAAATGTCAGAACAGACCTTACCTCCTACAGGCTCAACATCTGAATCAGTGACGTGTGTGATGGAGAACCGTGATACTGCGGCAGGTGAGACTGTGAAGCGTGAAAACTGGATGGGCAGCACTTGCTTCTGAGCAGCTACTAGTGTGGGGGAGAGTCTGGGGAGACTGTCCTCAGGGGCCTCTGAGGTCAATGAGGGCAGGACAGGTGATTTCACAGGTATGAGGGAAAAGTCATCCTCCCATCCAAAGCCAACACCTGAAATGGAAAGGACAGGTATAAGAAAGACCAAGAAGCTACCATGAAGGCTACTCCCTTCACTCACTCTCTACAACAGTGGTTCTCAACCTTCCTAATGCCGTGACCCTTTAATACAGTTCCTCATGTTGTGGTGACCCCCAACCATAAAACCACATTATGGCACCAACCCATAATAGGCATTTTCCAATGGTCTTAGGCGATCCCTGTGAAAGGGTCATTCAACCCCCAAAGGGGTCGTGACCCACAGGTTGAGAACCACTGCTCTACAACCAAGTTTCCCCAAATCCAACAGGATTTCCTGTGTCAGACGCCTTCCGGGTATGTTGGGTTTTGGCCAGGCTCCCTAGAAGTTTAAACGCAACATATTTGGAGGACTTGAGGCTGAAAAAAGAAATAGTTGGTATGCAAAATCATAACCCTTGACTTATAAATCATTGGCTTAGTGGCCCAAGTTACAATGGCATTGAAAAAAGTGACTTAGGACCGTTTTTCACACTTACAACCTCTGCAGCATCCCCATGGCCGTGTGTTAAAAATTCAGATGCTGGGCGACTGGTTCATATTTATGTTCGTTGCAGTGTTCTGAGATAAACTCATGACCTTCTGTAACCCTACTGACAAGGAAAGTCAATGGAGAAGCCAGATTCACTTAACAACTCTGTCACTAAGTTAAAAACTGCACTGATTCACTTAACGACTGTGGCAAGAAAGGTAGTAAAAGGTAGTAAGGGAAAACTCAACAACTGTCCTGCTTAGCAATGGAAATTTTGGGGTCAATTGTGGTCATAAATTAAGATTTACCTGTACATTACTACAGTGCCATTCTCTATGATCTTATGATGGTCAACCCAAACTGTTGCTTTTAGCAACCAAACTTACAAGCTGGAAATTCCTACTGATAACCTAGTTCAAGGGTCTTCAAACTTGACAGCTTTAAGACTTAGGGACTTCAACTCCCAGAATTCCTCAACCAGTCATGTCAGCTTGGGAATTCTGGGAGTTGAAGTCCACCAGTCTTAAACCTGCCAGGTTTGAAGACCCTTGACCTAGTTTGTAGTAAAAGAATACTAAAAATGTCTTCTTGTTCTCAAGTCAAATATGGAATCTGAAATATAGCAGCCACTGAACGAGACCAGGTATACCGCTGACCAGCAGCCACTATGCTGGCCTGCAGAACTTTTGAGTTCAGATTCCTTCTGATGTTTTTTTCTAAGACAGACAGAATTTTTGGAAATGGGACAAATTGTCAGAATCTGGAGGATTCTTCTGAGAAAATACACATATGGAAAAAAGAGCAACAAACTCCAAATACAGGACATACAGACAGTCCTTGACTTACGACCGTAATGGAGCCTGCCAATCACAATAGTAGTAAGTTGTGATGGTTGTGAACTAGGTTGGTCATGTGACTTATCCCATTTTAAGACCCTTTTTTGCAGCACGTAAGTGGCCTCCATGGTCATTAAGCAAACACTACTGTTGTTAAGGAAACCAATGCCTTGCTGCAGTACCATTTTCCCCCAAACTAGAAGTGATGGGTTTTGGCAAAATTATCGTATAATGCAATCACATGACTGTGGGTGCTGCAAACGGCCATAAATGCGGCCATGTTGCTAAGCACCCAAAGTTTAGTCATATGACTGCAGGGGAGTGACCCTCAGCACTTTGAATCCATGTTGTAAAGCGTAGGTCTATTGTAATTTTGGTTATAAGCCAAGGACTACCTGTATTCAGTTTTGATGTGAAACACTTTAGTTAAATTTAATTTTATATTATTTATAGGCCGGCCCACTCCCGAAGGACTCTGGGAGGCTTACAACATTTAAAAACACATACAAATACAATAAAAAACCATGACCTAAAACCATTAAAAACCATTAAGATAATCTAAAAACCATCTGCAGTAGTGTCAACCCAGCCCAGCCTGTTGGAAGAGCCATGTCTTTAATGCTCGGAGGAAGATTGGCAGATCGGAAAGGAATTCCCGGAGGTAGTTTAGTCAAAATAGATACGTGCATTCTGCTTAATCCAAATTCAATTCTAATCTTAACTATCTACGGAAGATAAAAATTAATCTTGCTTAAAAAAAAAGGCAAAAATGAGCTGAGTTCAAGAGACTGCAAATGTAGTGATGAGGGTATAATGTGATCTCATAGGCCTCAATCCCTCATTCAATCCGTACTTTTATTCTCCTCGGAGCTCCCTTCTGAGGTGCTATTGGGCGCGTTCATCTCATCTGCTAAGCCTGGGGAACCTTTGCTCTCCACCTGCCCAGGTGGCGTTGACGGAGCTTCTGTCACTCCTGGGAAAGGCTGCTCTGCAAGTTCCTTTGTGGGACTTTCCTGCATGTAAAACATTAAATAGATGCAATTAGTTCACAACCTGAGGGAGGAAAAACTGTACTCTGCTATTATCCAGGACACCCTATGAAAAACCAAAAGTTACTTATTGAGTACCTTCAATATCCAAGAAGATATAATCATAACATCCTCCTCCCTCTTTTCAGGGCTCATTTCTATGTAAAATGTGAGGTCTAACTTTAAGATTTAGCTGGAACATGTAGCTTGTTTTAGTGTTAATCTGGACCAGAACTACTTAATCCAGGTTGCAAAATTCCAGACAGCCATTGACAGCCAAGTGCTAAGAATTTTCTGAATCTCTACCATACGCTGCTATCTTTTACTCAGATTAACCGGCTTCATCCGAGTACTAGACAGAAGCATGTTGAAGAGATACAGAAAACTCCACCACAGCCCAGTTCTTCCAGCCCTATTTATAGTCATGCCTCCTCTTCTGCCCCCCCCAATCTTGGCTCATCTAGGAAGGTTTTAATCATGTTAGCATGAGATTTGTATTCCAATTCATCGTGATGGCGGGAGGTTAGAGAAGAGTGGTTGGTGTTATTATGGCTAAGGTTACAGAATATTACAATCAGAAGCCAGTAAGCAATTGGTTGAAGTAGGTAGAATAATCAGATCTGCACTGCAAAGATCTAGTTGACCACAAAGAAATTTAGAAAGATCTGGATTTTGCAGTCCAGATGTGGTAGTATAAAGAAGCTGAGGTCTTCTAGGTGTTTTGGATACCCATTAACCTTCCCCAGCTTTGCAATGGCAAAAAGTATAGTTTAAAATCTCTAGCACGGGTGTCAAACTCAAGGCCCAGGGGCCAGATTTGGCCTGCAGGGTGCTTAGATCTGGTCCATGGGCCCTGGAAACAGCGAAGCACCAGCCTGGTGCCTCTGCCAGCACAAACAGAGCTCAGGAGGGTCACATGCGGCCACCTGGGCTCTGTTTTTGGCCACAACAGCCTCCTGCAGTCCTCTGCCAACAAAAACGGAGCTCAGAGAGGTTGCACATGGCCTCCCGAGCTCCATTTTCACTGGCAGAGGGTGGCCTTGATGAGTGACATCGAGCTGGCCATGTGCCCCCCCCGCCCTCCAAGGTCAAGCACAACTCTGATGCAGCCCTCAATGAAATTGAGTTTGACATCCCTGCTCTCAGAGGAATCAGGTTGCATATTTTGGCCTCGTGATATGACAATATTTAGCATGCTCTTCCCTGAGTCCTTTTCCAAGTTACTTTATGTTGTCTCTTCAACCCCTTCCGAACAAGTTACCTGGTCAAAGAGGTAGACAGTAACATCTTCGGTGAAGGAAACAGCCTTCTTCTTGCGCTCAAGGTCATCACAATAGGTCTCCACCACTAGGCTGGGCATCTTAAGCAAACTGCGCAGGTTACGGGCACTGTGGCTCTCAGCCACTACAATGGGCACAGCAGGTGATTCCTCCTCACTTTCCTCACTCTGGTCCTGAATGTTGTAGCACCGCAGCTCCTCATCTGACTCGTCACTGTCCTCAGTGTCATCTTCTTCCTCTTCAAGATCAGTGGGGCTACATGAGAGCTGGGATGGTACTACGGACAGTTTGAGTGAGAGACCAAGGTTGCTCTGAAGTCCCTTGGGGTGGCCAATTGCCTGTTTTTCCTCAGATTGTTCAGTGTTCTTTGTCACATCGTCCGGTCCTGAATCTTTTACCTCATTTTCTTCACTGCCTATGGTGGGTTCCTCTAGATTGGTGATCACAGGAGACAAAACAAAAGATCTGGTGGGAGGGGCTGGTGTCTGGGATTGCACAACAATCCCATCATTCTTATCCTGAAATAAGTCTGAATCCAACTTATCAACAGTTGCTTCATTCATCGACAGTTCCTGTGACAAGTTAATATCTCTGTCCTTCCCCGTCTCCTGGTCCTCTGTTACTGGAGAGAGGCAACCCACAGAGTCTTCATGTGGACAAATGGACTCAGGACCAGCTGGCAGAGGCTCGTCTGTCCTGCCAATTGGTTCAGAGTTTGCCTCCAGTTCTTCCGTGTGTGACTGGGAGACTTCCGGTTCATGTTCCTCAGAAGCATCGCTGTCCGCTTCGCCATCCTCCCGAGTGCCACCTTCAGTATCATAGTCAGAGAAATACGCGGAGTCGCGGTAAGGATTCTTCTCATTCAAGGCCTGCAGCTCAGCAGTAAACGAATCAGAAAGGCTCTGCTCTTTGACTTGATCATCCTTATCATCTTCAGAGGTTCCCAACTTATCAGAACCTTCAGATTCCCGTGAGTCATGAGGTTCCCTGAGGACAAATTCAGGTGACTCATAGTTCTCTGTATCATAGCCACTATCCAGAGCCTTAGGCTGGCTTGAGGATATATAAGCTATGGGACTGAACGCGTCACAGGAGCTGGTGGTAGAGGGAATATCCAATGAATCTAGTGAATCTGGGGTCTCTACTTGTTTCTGTAAGGTTTTGAAAGCGGGGATTACATCTTGCTGCTCAAGACAGTCAATTGGGAAGTCAATGAAGACTCCAGATGTAAGATCAGCAGAGTCTTCATCACTGGCCTCATCCAAGTCAGGGAAACTGGTACTGGAAACAGTCTTGTCTGGTGTTCTATCTTGTTCACTACTGGTGTTCTTGCCACTTTCTATAGTGATCTCCTGCAGCAACTTAGGTGAGCATCCAGTGGAGGTCTCTTCCATAGGGTCTTCTTCTATGATTGACACCTCAGCTATTGATTCATCCAGCGGAGTTGGATCTATAGCCTCCGTGCTGCTGGCAGCTTCTTCCTTGGAAGGTAACAGTGATGGCGTTGACGACAGACCTATCAAGACATCTTCCCCCAATGGTGGAGTGGTGGCTTGTGGGCTCTCCACTCTGCTATCTACCAAGGGATCGCTAGAGCTTTCTAGGCCAGGCAATGTAGCAGCACTTTCAACTGAGACATTTTCCTCTGCAGGCAAATCGCTGTCTGGACATGGGGAACCTATATGAGATGACGATGTCATGTGTTCTCCACCTAGCAGAGCTGCTCGCAGGTCTTTGATCCCTAATGTTGGCTCATCCCGTGGCACTGTGCCCAGTGGCTGTGCCATCAGCCCCTGGAAGGTGATCATATGCCGGTAGCACCAGCTATCTTTGGCAAGGGGTTCAGACGATGGCAGTAGGTGATCGTTATCATTTTTGACTGAGGAGTTGGACACCCAAGGCTTGCCTGAAGAGGGGGATTCGGAGCTTTCATTTCTTTCGCTCCTAGGACTGTCACTCAAGTGCTCCTCCTCTGCCACTTCCAGAATGACCGAGTCCGATAGAGCCTCCTTACAGGTGTAATTCACCGATGGCGACACACCAAGCGGATCAGCAAAAATGTTTTTCTGCAAAGCTAGACCAGGCCACTCAGAAGCACTGGGATCCTTGAGCAGGTATTCCTCAGCACTGTCCTTCAGGGAGTCCTCATAGTAGGGGGCCTCTTTACTGCCTTGTTCTCCATAGGAGTAATAGTCAGAGGGTTCCCAGTGGCTTTCAGGGTGTGCTGATTGACCCAGGAGGGGTTCCATGGTGAGGGAGATGGTGGGACTATTGTTGGATTCATAGTGGTCCTCCTTGGTTTGCCAGTGTGAAGAATGGCTAAACTCGGGGCTGTAGGAACACACGGTGTAATCAAGGTCATTCCCACTGCCTTCAGAAGCCACCTCTTCAATGCGAATATAGTACTCACTGTTCAGAGAGGGGCTATGGGCGCTCAGCACGGGGACCACTCCCGGCGTGTGCAAACCAGGGCACCCCTGCATTTTACATTCATAGCAAGAGGGGGACACCCCCAGGCTGAGGTGTCCACCTCCACTGCTGCTGCTGGCTGAATAGTAGAGCTCATGATAGCGTGCAGCCCCACCGGGGCTCATGGCAGAGGCTGGGAGATGTTCTGCTTTCCCTTGGTCCCACTTGTATTCAAAGTTGAGGCCATGGCTTGTCTCCATCACGGTGAGAACATCGTCACCATCGTTGGAGAAATGCTCCAGAAGAGGGAAGGAGGAAAGCTCCAAACCCATGTGGTTAGAGCCAGAGCCTGAACCGCCGGTGCCTCCGGGTTTCATGGAATTCCAGCGCTTCTCAAACTCCTCCTCCACTTCGGAAGCTCCCTTGGCACAGAGGTAGGAGAGCAAAAGGTGAACCTCCTCCGCGGTGGGGCGCTGCTCTGGCTGAAGCCAGCAAAACTGCATAACCTCGTACCTGTGGATAGCAAGATGAGAGCAGCAATTAGCCCAAGGTCCTTTGCTGTCAGGAAAGTAGCTATTCTACACCCCGCAAAGAGCTCATCCTCCCCCATTAGCACATCATTCATTCTATAATGTATCTGTTTGTATGAGGTTAGTCCTCTCTTCTCAACACTATTATTCCGTCCTCAAAAATACACTTTAAGACAGGCACAGCCAATAATGAATGCTTCACATAAGAAAAGAACAGGAAAATGACCTGGGTAAGAAGAAAAAAAAAATGTCAGAGAAAACAGGATCCGAAGAAAACAAGGCCTTTTCTGATAGGATTTGCTTCCCAGAGCCAATCAACATCCTCGTCCCATCCACAAAACCTTTATCAAAGCTTAAGACGGTGGTGCAGATGTGGCCTAGACAAAATATTATTCTGGGCCAGATACCATGCTACTATAGAAACAGCTTGGGACTATCTCAGCCTTTTTATCAGTTATGCTACCCTTGTTGTTGTTGTTGTTAGTTGCGAAGTCGTGTCCGACCCATCGCGACCCCATGTACAATGTTCCTCCAGGCCTTCTGTCCTCCACCATCCCCCAGAGTCCATTCAAACTCACACTGACTGCTCCAGTGACTCCATCCAGCCACCTCATTCTCTGTCATCCCCTTCTTCTTTTGCCCTCAATTTTTCCCAGCATTAGGCTC
>JANHFR010002393.1:825177-836179 GCA_032468015.1 Mimophis mahfalensis | reverse complement strand
TCCCACAGGTCTTCCCTCTGCTTGGAAAGCCTATGCTCATAGTTCTCGGTGAGGTGTTTCTGCTGAGCCTCCTTCTCAGTCAGATCCAATTTGAACTGAGCCAGCTGTTTTGCCAACTCTTTCTCGTGGTGGCTGCTTAGCTCCAACAACTACTTCCTGTTGGGGGCCTAAGGAGCCTGGGTGGGCAGTCAAGAAATGGCTGGGAGGGGAGGGGCAAATAGAGGTTGGCGAGGCGCCCCTCGATGTTAGTGACATCAAGTTGGCCACGCCCACCCAGTCACCTGACCATCAACCACACCCACCCAGCCCGTCATTAGGCAGATCATATTAGTTGTCCACGGGATTTAAAATAATGAATTTAGTGGTCTCTGAGGTCCGAAAGGTTGGTGACCCCTGCTCTAGGTTGCTTAGTCTTAAAAGGGGCTCTAATTATAGCATTTCAATTCCATTTTTTACATATTGCTATCATTTGTACAGATTTCTAATATGCACCTTCCAGAATTCCCTCACTTCAGTTTCATTCCACATCATGTCATCATTTTTATTTTTAATTTCCGCTACAAGCTTCTTGTTTGGCCCTTTTCAACTACTTCTAAGACAATACTTGAATTTCCGTCAAAATTGCTCTGCATTCTCTCCACTTCTTTTAGCTTTAATTGTATCTTTCTCTTTAACAAGATTCTTTGCAACAATCTTTCTCTCTGTGGACATTAGACACACCTTTTATCATTCCCTCTTAATGCATTTTTTCTCATATACAGCCTCTTTCACTTCATCACTCCACAAAGAATTTCAATAGCATAATTCCACATATTCTCACACACCTTGTAACATGACTCTTTTCATACTGTTCCAAGCAGCTTACTCATCTTCTTTCTTTATCACTGTTTTTCATTAATTATGTTCAAAGATTAATTTATTGTGTAATCTTTTTCACATAGGATTTGTACTTTATTTCTAATCATTTTAACTTTCCTCTGATTTCTTTCACTTTTTTTCATTCTCTCACCTGTCGTAAACAGACCGGTAATGAATCTGGATGTATATTTACTCTCTTTGCTGTGTGTATTTATGAACAGATTTACCACGTATTTGAAGCAGAGATTTTTCTAAGCCAGAACTCATTAAACAATTATCATTCTCTTTCATTCTTGGGTATCAGAATGGCTCGATAACTTTTTTTTTTTGAAGATCCTCTTGTCTCATTCCCACCCATCTATTCATGTCACCTAATTTTTTTCTCCCAATTGAATTCATTCAGAATAATGCACATTTTTGCCCACACACGTTTTTGTTCTTTCCATTATCAATATTCAATGAAGTGTAACATGTAACTTTCACCACCCTGTTGATTCCTATTTCCATATGTAACCATGATAACCTACATGACATTGAGTCATACTTTCTAGTTGCTTTTCAGCCCATTTCGCCTTTTCATTCATAATGAAACCCATCCCTTCACTCCCCTGCATTTATTCATCAATTCCCCACACAAAATCAGACAATCTTCATTCAGATCTATTACATATCCTGCCCTTTTCTCTGTGTTTCCTTCCTTTTCTTTACCTTTCAATCATCAGTTTAGGCTCTTTATCATTCACTCCTTTTATATTACAAACTGCAATCTTCCATATGCTATGGACATCACTAAATAGATCCACAGATATCAGGTTTTCACAGGACACATATGAAAACTGCAAATTAGATTACAGTCATCATCCATCAGTTTTGACCTATTTTTACCACAATGCCACAATCACAGCCAATATCCCTATGTACCGTAAGATCCAAGGCACCAATCAATGAAAAAATATTCAAAAAGTTTAAGATATTTATGTAACTAAATAAATATTGGAAGACAAAATATGTATATATCTATTAAAGACGTGTCTATTGATAAGTGACCATTTAAGGCAGGAAACCAGAGGAATTGAGACTAATAAAAGAAAAGAGGCAAAGCTTTAGATCTTATTAACAAATTGGAAATAAAACAAGCTTGTCAGGTCCAGGCAACATACATCAAACAGAACTTTTAAAAATTCAAACATGCAGCAACTAATCCGACACTCTAAAAAGGTACCAATGTTCATATAATCCTGCAAATTAAAAAGGGAACCAATGTAAGATTTTTTTATAAAATTAGGGTCCAAGGAAATCCAACAAATTACTGTTTAAAATCTGTTCCAACTAATTTGGGGAGGGGAATATTGTCAAATACAATATGAACAAATATTGCATTGAAGGCACAATTTGCCAGCAAAACAGCAAGCAGCACAGCTTTTGCAAAGTTAAGGTTTAATTTGAATTCTTTGAGAGCATCAGCAAACATGAAACCACGAGCAAAGATCAGGCAGATATAGTTTACTTGATCTTGAAGAATTAGACTTCTTGAAAAAATAAGTTAGTGGATATGTTTTCTTGTCCTTCATAACTACTTAGTTAACACAAAACTGAGTAGGACAAAAGAATATTTCTTGCAATGGTTTTAAGGAAAAAATTGAGCTATCCTAAAAGATCTTATCCAGACCAAACCTTTTTAAATGATCTGGAATTATCCTTAATTAGGATAATTAAGGAGTGAGGCATCTATCTCTGCAAATTATTGGGATGCTTTAAAACAAGGGCTGGGAAAGAGCCCCTCAAAAGATACCTCCAAGTTGGAGAAACAGGTTTACAAAAAGCAAATATGGTTCCCATTGGACAAGTACTGATTAGGTCTGAAAGAGGTGACTGACAAGGAAGGAAGAGAGGGAGGTTAGCTTTTTTGTTTTCCAAAGGGGGAGCTTTGGAAAGCGTAGTATTGCTCTTTCCCATCTGGAGGAACTCGCTGAGCAGTTTCATGTAGATTTAAAGAGGAAAGATGATAGACACAAGCCCTGAGGCACAGGCACGTGCCTGGCCAGGGAGAAAGGAGGATAATGACTGCAAAAGGACTCCACTCCCAAGCCGTGGTGCTGGTTCAGAAGGATTTGATGGTATCCAAATCCAGTGACAGATTCAGAAGAGCCAGGACATTTGTACCGCACCCATTCCAGTCCTCCAAAGATCATCAGCAAGAGCAACCAATGCTGTCTCAGTGCTAAATTCTGGTCTGGATGCAGACTGAAAAGGGTCCAGATAATCAACTTCATCCAGGTTTAGGGTTGCATGGCAATCATCCTCTCAATAACCTTCCCCAAAACTGGAAGATTGGAGACTTGACAAAAGATATCTAATCCAGCTGGGTTCAGGGATGGCCCCTTGAGAAGGGGTGGGGGGGCACCACCACCTATTTCAAGGCAGGAAGTACCACTCCTTCCTGCAAAGAGGCATCAATCATCCCTTGAACCCAGTCACAAGCCACATCCCAGCAAACCTTACCCAACCAGGAGGGGCATGAGTCCAAAATAAAGGTGGCCAAACTTATAGCCACAATTTAATTTAAATGAATTTAGTTACGGCTCCTATTTCAACTAAGAGGAAGAATCAAGCTGGTTTCTTAATTTCAGGGAAGGAAAGGCAAACGAGGGGGGAAGAAGCTAGTGCAGTCCAGTTTGGACTCCCTCCCACCTGGCCAATTTGCACAACATCTCATATGGCTTAGGAAAGCCCTTGAAAACCTCTAATCACACCATCGAACAACAGGAAGTTTCCAGTTGTCATGTTTACCGAGGGCTTGAAAACAAGGGAACAATATTTGCAAAACAGATTGCAAAATTAAGCTGCAGAAATAAGAATGAGTTTGATGCTTCTTAGATGTAGAAATCCAGACATCCTGGTTATTATCACACAGCTTTTACTGCTTGCAGTGAACACACACATGGCGGAGAACACTTTGATTTAAGCTGTCCCTTGAAGTTTCTGTAATTTATGAGATGTGGGCTGGGCTGATCAACTAAGCAGATATACAATCATAACTGATAAACAATATGGGCATCAAGAATTTTAGCCTCGCTTGAACAGCAGAGCTGCCAAGACTCCAAATGAAAAAAACATAGTGAAGGAGAGAGAAAGACAAGCGGATGGATTATTGGCTGACAGTGAAGGAGATTTAATTAAACTCTGATGCATTATTTTTACCTAGTTAATCACTGTAATTGTCACTGCAAGGGTTTGACATGGAACCTGGTCTGCATGTCAACCATGCCACTGTTACAGGTGCAGGGAAAACCGAGAAAGCACAATTTTTTTTTAAAATGCCAATAATGCTAGCCAGAAGTTAACGAAGTAGTCAGTGGGGATGGGGAAAGAGGGGTCAATTAAGGGATAATGAATTTTCTATATTTTATCCTCTCCCTCTTCCACTTCAAAGAGTTATTAGATCAAGCAGGGTAATAGTAGTCCAATCAAAAAACATCATTTTGGGATTTGCGGGGAAAGGGTTATTTGCAAGAGGTCCTAAAAAGCAGAACTGATGATCAGGGCAAGACAATGGGAGCAGTCAAGATCCTTCTCTACTAGATCTTGTTTCTGAACAATCATCTTCTTCACTTACTCGTGAAAAGTAGTCCACGGAGATCTGTTCCCCTTAAGAGATTTCCTTCATGGATCCAAGGAGAGAGGAGAAATCTACTTTTTGATGTCTGCTGCTACTGCTTCACATTCATTGTGTGGGTCATATACCAGTCAGTATGTATTTTTTTAACATTTGTGTACCAACTGTCTGGTTTTGTAAAGCATCCAAATATCATTCATTAATTACTATTATCTGTTTTTTAGTTTTGTATCTGTTTTTTTCTCTACAGACTCATTGTTCTCCTTCCACCTCCAACTTTATACCCAAGACAGTAATCTTGGGAAGTAGCTTGGCTGAAGAAAAGACAGGCTCAAAGCTTACTTCTATCACTCAGTGTGCACATAAACTACATTTCCCCACTCCTAGTCCAATACCTTAACTATCACCCAATCATATCTGAGGTACAGTTTGCAGAGAACAACAATGTTCTCTATTTCACACGTGGGTTTTCATTACAAACTAAACCCACATACTGTCTAACATTTCGTGGTGGTGCAGTGGTTAGAACGCAGTACTGCAGGCTACTTCTGCTGACTGCCAGCTGCCAGCAACTATCTCACCAGACTCAAGGTCAAGTCAGCCTTCCATCGTTCCGAGGTCGGTAAAGCGAGGGCCCAGATTGTTGGGAGCAATATGCTGACTCTGTAAACTGCTTAGAAGGGGCTGTAAAGCACTGTGAAGTGTTATATAAGTCTAAGAGCTATTGCTACTCACTGTCTAATAGTCACACTTGTTTTGTGCTGTTTTCTAAAAGAAAAACACTGTCAAGTTATAGTATTACAAGCAACTATAACAAAGAAAACATTGCTAGACTTATAAGAAACTGTATAAACTAGGGAAGAACAGCACAAAGTCACAAAAAGTGTTACAGAGGCCAGCCTAGTACAAAAAACCAGCTGGCAATCACTTGTAGACATGTCACAGAAATTTTTTTCAACAAGCAGTTTTGCACAGATCTCATTTGAAGAAAGATCTGGAGGGCATTACACAGAGTACTCTGCAATTTGAAATTAGCTGGTCCATATCCAAGGGTTAAGTGAAAGTCACCCTGAGACAGGAATTAGCAACATTTGCGTTATGAAAAACAATTCTCAGACCTAAACATACAAAATGAAAAGTTCAAGCATTTGGACTACCACACAGGACTGAAAGTGAAGAAGAGGGGGAACGGCAAATTGAATTGAAAGTGTGAACACACAATTTTGCCATCTTACATAACATGATTGATATTGGAAAAAACCAAACAATCTCACCATAAGAGAGATGTGTAACCACTAATATTTTGACAGATTCCCTCTATCTGAAATGTGTGCCCTCAGCCTTCACCTTGACTATTTCATGCTGGTTCCAAATTCTATACCCTCTAAATGGGGTATAAATGAAAACAGAATCTAAGCCAATTGGTAACCAAAAAAAGAAATAAAATATTACTGAAAAAAGTGACTTGTGACCATTTTTCACACGACTATTGTAGCATCCCCATGGCAACTGAGACCTATTTATGACTGTTACAGTATCCCAGGGCCATGTGATCCCCTTTTGCAACCCTCTGACAGGCCAAGTCAATGGGAAAGCCAGATTCACTCAATAACCGTGTTACCAACTTAACAACTGCGGTGATTCACTTAATAACTGTGGCAAGAAAGATAATAAAATGAGGCAAAATTCACTTAACACCTAGCAACAGAAATTTTGGGCTCAATTGTGGTCGTAACTCAAGGACTCTTTAGTCCCTTCAAATAATGTCCTAGAACTTGATATTTTTTTCATTTATTCTTTATCCCTTTTCACAAAATTATTAAAAATTTTAATAAGTTTCTTTTATAAATCCAAATAGGAAAATTATCCAGGTCATTTTTCAGTTTGCTATTTGTACACCCTTTTTAATTATTAAGATATCAATTGGTTTCTTTTGCATATCATGTTATATCTTTCTCCATGTCATTTTTTAAGCCTGTCATTTAAAAATCCATTTTCAAATCAGTCTTGAAGTTGTAAGATAGAACTTGTTCCATAGCATCTTTTAAACACAATCTATTTAAAGAGGCAGACACAAATAAAATTAATTTTGGGGTCCACTGCTCAATAATATCCTTCAATATGTCCAATGTTAAAATATTTTGCTTCATTCAATTCAGTTCTCTTTTAACTATAATCTTCATAATTCATTCTAATTTCCTCAAGTGTCCAATTTTTGAAATTTTCTTTATGTTTTCTTTAAAAAACAACAACATTCAAACAAGTGCATTTTCCCAGAGGAAGGAGTCTTTATACATAATTCCAAAATTTTACTTCAAATTTATCTGGATCTTTACTCCATTTATAACTTTCTAAAACCAAACTTTTAAGCATCTTTTTGCTTTAAAAAATTCTGAAACAAAAAACTGCAGTATTTAAAATTGTAATTAAAATGTCTTTCACTAAGGATTGAAGGAAACTCACCCAGTGTAAAACAAGTTGATCCTAATACAGTATTAGGTTCCTAAAAGCTGAAAGATAATTAACAATCAATTTCTGAAAATAATTAAAAAAGGAAGTATGCAAATTTTGTATCCTTTTGAAAGCACAACCATGTTTTGAGCAAGATGGCGGATCCCTCAACTTCAGAGCTCTAAACCCACCGAGAGACCACTGTCTTGTTGTCTCCCCACAAGGAGCAGCTGTCTGCAGCACCTGTGGGTGATCTGAAGTCATCTCCTTGTTCAGAGGGGAATTATGCTGGCTTGTATCATTTTGTTGCAGTCACTGGATCCACTGTCTTCACTATTTCTTTCCCGGAGGTCAAAGGTTTGATTATATTTCCATTTCTTGTGCTTAAGCTTATTTTCTCAACATTTGTGCTTTAAGAATCAGTAGCAATACCAGCAGCACTGAATTTTGTTTTATTCTTCTGTTTTCAGCTTTTTCTCTATCACCTTGCAGTTTCAAACCAGTATACTAAATCTATTTATTTCACTTACACAACAGCAAACAGAAGTGCCAGAATCTCTAGTGTTAAGCAATGCGTTCATGTGATATCACAATTTACAGCTGTGTTGCTTAGTGATAGAAATTCTGGCCCCAATTATTGTGATTAACTGAGCAGTACCTCTGTAACACTGGGCTTCATGGGCAGAATGTTGTCAATTTGAAACCCAGCAGAACTTTTAAAAATATGATTTTTCTTTCCCTGAGTTACTTACTTTTCCTCTGGGCCTTTATTTTATTACTATTTTAGTAAATACAGTTGGGCGCTATTTTATTAATTCTCTGGTTACTTGAAGTAGAAACATTTCATCTGCATCTCCCATGAGGAAAAGCTGGAAAAATACAAGAAAGGATTTTTTTTACTTTAAACTTGGTTGCATGCTTCCTGATATGTGTGCTTTGATGTTTTAACTGTATATATAAATTCAAGTTCGTATGCATATTACAAACACACACATGTATCTTGCATGTGCACGCCAAAGGAAAAGAAAAAAGAAGAAAAGAAATATCTTGACAATTGTTTTTCCTGGCATGGAAAATAAAGAGGGCACACAACAGCAGGGGAATTGTGTAATGGCCATAACAGCTTGTAGTCTGGACTGATTTTTTTTTTAATAAGGCTGCCAAAGCATCTCAGTTCAGAAAAGAATTTCCTTATGCTATCTTAGCAACAGCATCAGCACAGGATAGGAGCAGATATGTTCTTAGATGAGTAGATCAATTACAAATTCTATTGTAACCGACTTTATATTAATCACTACAACTACCTCTACTTTCCAAGATTTTTAGCATAAATCTACATGTTCCAGAGTTCCTTTGAGGGAAAACAAAGTATAGATTTAATCCAAAGCAAATTTAAAATACTGTTTTAATTGCTTGTTCATACATGCGTTTGCAACTAAGAACAGCTCGGAGAGCGTGCTACCTTTCAAAATTAATTTTGTTTTAATTGATGTATTCTGATTGTTTTGCTTTATGATACCATTTTATCTAACCTTTTTAAAATTACAGATTGCCTTCATTGCTTGTTCGTTTGGAAAGATGAGAATTATAAAAATAAGACAAAAGAATACAACATGGGGAGTTACACTAGGAGTTACAAGTCTGCCCAGATTGCTATTATGGATTAATTAGGCTATCCGCTTTTAAAACACGGGAATCAGAATCTTGCTCTAATGGATCTAGAATCATTTTTGTACTGGCAGGGGATCTGCACAGGTCTCAAGTCAGAGGACTTTTCCATTACGCACTCCTTAAAGCTTTTAACCTGAGTGCCACACATAAACCCTGAGAGTTCTCCAATTATGCAAACTATGCACACTATCACAGAGTGATCCTACTTCCTTATTTTAAAAGAAATTTCAAAAACTGAAATGAATTAGGATGCTAGACTGTTGAGTTTAAGCTTTTAATTATATCAGGAATTAAAGCTAGGCATTTGGGATTTTATACTTTGGGAGAGTGGGCTTCCTGGTTAATAAAACCGATACACTGGAGATGCCAAATAAAATTAGCTTTCCTATTTGGACTGGAGTTTAAATTGCATTTTCTACCTTTCTAGTACAAGGAAGTAAAAACAAGCAAACGCACACCTCTGTAGGATGCAAGCTTTATTTAGGGACCATTTAAAGAGGTATTTTGAATACACAGACGGGAACGGCATATTAAGAGCTAGAATTTTACTTTATATTTTTTTGTGTTTGCCATCCCCATCACGGATAAGGTAAGTTGTTTATCTGTTCGAACAGAAGCCTTTTAGGCAGAAGGAACCATTGCAGCAAAACAAAAACCAGAACTCTGCCAACATATGCCATCCTCCCCCATGCATATATATGTTGTCCTCTGTGAAAAATTAATCTGATTTGGCTTGTTCCATGTATCAATCCCATTAAATGCAAAGCCAGCCTGTGCAAATCAATAAAGTCCCAACACTTAGCTTTGTTTCAATGTACTTAAACCTGGAAATCCAGTAATCTTTGCCATGATCAAGATTTCCATCATTTGCTTTTCAGAACGCCTTTGGTATTTTCTTGGCCTGGTCAGAAATTTAAGTCTATTTAACACAACTAGAGCTTTCCAGCAAGAGATTCAGGCTAAAATAGGAACATTAACCTAACATTAACGTACTTCACAGGCTTCTGAACTCTGCCGTGAAACTGCCATTTTCTCTCTCCATTTCTTTACACTTCATTTCTTTTCCCTCCCTCTTAATATTTAATTTACTTTCTGAATCAATTTCAATCTTCTTTGCGTAGCTTATTTTCCTCTGTGTTTGGTCTAGCTTAGGAGCTTGTACTGCCCATGATCCTTGTGCATTTAATAGCAGTTCAACCAATGGTGAACAGAATCCCGAGATCAAAACAGCCCATTCAATAATCATCAAAGGCCCTGCTAACTGATCAGAAATTCTTCTGACAAATCAAACAACTACACCAACCAGCACAGAGATGTATTACCATCACGAAACTCCTTAGCATATTATATATCTGAAAAGGATACCACAACTATGATGTTTTAGAACAGTTTTCAAGCTGTTTTCAAGCAAGGGTTTTTTTCCCCCCTTTTGAAAAAAAGTGTGATATAATAATCTAACTCTCCAAAGTATTTTTTTTAAAGTATAGGGGTTTTTTTTTTTAAAAAACCTTTCTTTTCCATTTACAAGTGACACTCCATTAAATACAAGGGAGATGACAAGGCATCGTATGCAGCAAGAAAAAGAGTGATTTCATTGGAATTTTTTATTTAAAAAATCCGTGTTTCTAGAGCTTCCCATAATAACGTCATCAAAATGGCAACAAGAGGGCAGCAAAAACATTTAACTGAATATACTCGAGTATAAGCCGAGGTACCCAATTTTAGCCCCGGAAACTGGAAAAATTAATTGACTCGAGTATAAGCCGAGGGTAGAAAATGCAGCAGCTACCAATAAATATCAATAATCAAAATAAATACCAATTTATTTTGATTATTGAAAATAAAGTCCGGGAGTAACATGCATGACATGACTTCTCCAAAAAAGCCGCCCATCCAATGGCCAAGCAGATGGGGGTGGGCTAGCCTGGCCTCCGGTACTATTAAAGAAAAGAAACTTCCTTTGCTAACAACAGGCAGTGCTAGGGTGCTTCTTATCACTGAGGTCCAGATGATTACAGCCCGCTGGCTAAGAGATGCGACCGAATTCCCATGCTTCCCCGGCCCCATCCTTTTGTTGTCCTCACTCCTTTGCTCATGGTGGTGACAGCCTGCAGTCCTTTCTGGGGCTCCTGTCAATCTCCGGGAACTGGGACAGCAGACAGAGCAAGGCTGCCATGTGTGGCTGCAAGCTAGTGGAAAGCCCAGCTGAGACCCTCCATTTGTGGGCAATTCCAGGTGCTGGGGAGCAGCGGCGGTGGCCCAAAAATGTGACATGTGGAGGCCAGGCCACTTGCTGCTCTTGCCAGTGGGGGGCGGAGCAGCCTGGTTAATCCAAGCATTTTGCGCCAATGGAAACTTCTGTGCCAAAGGCCAACTGGCCTGGCCTCCACGTTTTCACGTTTTTGA
>JANHFR010002393.1:686818-698046 GCA_032468015.1 Mimophis mahfalensis | reverse complement strand
GTGGAACTCAGTCTCCCCATTATCCTGTCCACTTCATCGGGAGTCACAGGATCGAAATCATCCCAGATAACCTGCTCCTGATATATCCCAGATAATATGCCACCCATCTCCCCAGAGATTACTCTAGATGGCTCACAAATCATATTCACTGCACATTTTTGCCTCAAAGAAATGATGCGTTCTTGCGTATCTCTTGTGTGCCCTCACAATGAGCAAACTCTCCAACTGGCCATGAATGCAAAACCAGAAGTGCAGCCAATTATAAATTATACAAATATAAAATATATATATATAGAATGGGTGGTGGCTACATTTAAATAATGTTGCTAAACAACAGAGGTATAGAGCTGAGGACTGAACCCTGGAAGGCTAAATACATCTCACCTCTTATAAATACATCTCATACAGTCTTATAGAAGTATATTTCAACAGTCCTCAGAGGAATGCCAAGAACTGCGATGTATTTGCTATTGTGAAATGAATAGATTCCCCCCCCCCACTACTGGATTGCTCCAATTTTACACAATGAAGGGGACAGACAAACTGACCCATTCACAGCTAACCATCAAAGTAGAGCATGTATCATTAGAGAAGATCCACAGCTTTTTGTACACTGAAAGTATGGTATTTTCTCCCGGCTTCTTTGGTGAAGGGTGGCTCAGAATAAGGAATAACTTGCCACAGGGCTCTTTAATGAATTACTAGTACAGGTCTGTCTCCAGGCCTGCTTAATGAGGGCCTACGTGAAAGGGGACTACTTTTTCCTCTTTTTCAGAGCAAACTCTTTGGCCCCTAAGATCTGCCATAATGAGTCAGGGAATGGCTATGTAGCACTGTGCTCGTGGGTGTAATGAAGGCAGAACTTGGCTCTGGTGTTACAGTTATTAAATTATTCTTTTTGGAGGAAATTTTAAGGAAGGAAGAGGCCTGAGAAACAGCCCTGTATTTCCAAGCAAGCACAGAGGCCAGTTTGAAGCCAATTGCATGCTTCGAATATTAACTTATATACATCAGAAAAATGTTTCTTAAGAATGGTTAGTGCCTAAGTGCTTTTGAGGATATATGAAGTACAATTCTTCTCCTTTCGTAACAGCAGCCAGCATCAAAGTACCTGAGTATTTCTTTAATTTGCATACGTACGCTGGAAGGCTAGAATGCCATCCATAGCACAATGCTTTAGACTTAGGTTCACCAACCACGTTAAGCTATGTGTGTGAACACATACCCTCCATGGTTAATAAACCATACTTTATGAATTAGTTATATTGTGCAAACCCGACAACTGTGCTCAGTTCAATACACCATGATGGACTAAACTATGACTTACTACAACCAAACCACGTCAAGGATCAGATGACAGAAGTGTTTTTTATTTGTTTCATACAGTTTCAATAAAGATGGTGGAGAAAAGCTACTAAAGTTTTGGCTGGTTTGTAGTCAAACCCATGAAACAGTTCCCTTGAAAGAGAGATTCATGGATGGCTGTGAGATTTGAGAACCTAGGCACTAATTTAAAACATTTTTCTCCAAGAAGAATACTTAGCCTTCGCAAAAAAACCATCTAAAAATAAGTACAGCATTTGCCCTAAACATTTAATATACAAAAAAAAAAAAAAAAAGGAAAAAGAGGTAATTATGGTGTTTAAAACTCACAACTTTACCATTTTTAATTCAAGGTTCTGACACACATTTGGGTGTGATTATCCAGACTTGCAATACCAAGGCATTATCTGCTTTATATACATATAAATTGCTCCTTTCTACACTCCATATAAAGAATTCCTGACTTTAGGCTCAAAGGACTAACATCCTCTGTTAAGTTCTTATATTAGCTGCATAATTAAATAAGTGATCCCAAGGCACTGGAAAATTAATCTATGAATTCTTGGAAGACCCAACTGTTGTTAAATGAAGGATAGGGACAAAAGAGTGCATCACCAGTATTTTATGGAAAGTTACCAGTTTCAACTGGTAAGCGCTAACGGTAATGTGGTGTGGGCTCACCCAAAAAGTAAGAACACCTCCTACTACCAGGTGAAAAACGGTCAGGAACAAACTGGTTGATTTTCCACAATAGCATTACTTGGGAACTACAGTGGTCCCTCAACCTATGAATTTAATCCGTTCCAAATGCATATTCAAAAGTCGAAAAATTCGTAGGGTGAAAAGCAGCTTCCCATAGAAATGCACTGGGAACAGGTTAATTCGTTCCGGAGCCTAGGAAAAAGACCCAGACTCCCAGTTTTTTGTGGAAACTTCTTTATGAGGTGCACTTTAAAGGCATGCAAAGTGCACAGCAAAATTAGGTTTCTACAAAAAAAAATTTAAAAAAGAAATTTATCAGCCTTTGGGACCGGGTCGTAAGTCAAGGAAACCACGGCTGTCATTTGGAAGTTGGGGAAACCGCGGCTAAAAGCGCCGGCAGTTTCCCCTTTCATATGTCGAAATCTTCATAGGTCGAGTGGTTCGTAGGTTGAGGGACAACTGTACTACCCCAGAAGTAGGGCATGGTTCTAAACTGCATCTCTTGGCAAATGAGACTTGTTAAAAGCCATCCAGCTTGCATTATATGTATCCTTGGCATAGCTCTGCATTAGGATGCCCAAACTCTCTGCAGATACATCACCAGCCAGCTGTGCTATGTGCCCAGCGTTGGATTGTGCAGCCAATTTCCTGCCTTCAAAGGCATATGAGAAGTTTCTACCTTTCCAAAACAAACAAGCCATAAAGATTCCCTGGGCACCAACCTGCTCTCCCAATTGCCTTCCAATGAGACCCTTCTGTGTTTATATACCTGGCACTGTGAGAAAATACTTGAATACAATATAAACACTAACTGTCCAATTATGCCCCCTTTTCTTCTCTGGCTTGGGGTTTTTGTCAGATGCAGAATTCCTGTTTCCTGCCTCCCCAGCCTGTGAATCTTCTCTCAGAGGATGTCTTAAGCAAGGTCTATAATCAATGCCCAGCTTAATAGCTGACACTGGCAAGCCTAAGAGAAAAATAGCCTCAAACTGGCCTGAATTACAGGTAATTAATTGTAACTGGATATAAACTCTGGGTCTTTTCAGACTGTATACAGGTTAGTGTATTAGTGTTAATGTAGCCACATTAAGGGATACAAAAGAAGGGTGAAGAAATATGACACACTGAGCCAAATCCATCAGCTTCTTCCATAACATAAGAGTGTCTGGTCTTCACACCCAATTTCACAACCCAATTTTAGAAACACGAAGGTTCTGAATTGGCACCGGGATCAGGATTTACACCATTGCTTCACTGGTACCCATATTCTGGTTAACTCCTGCTCGGGGTCAGCGTGACCTCCGCTCTGAAGTCAGTTCAAAATGGTGCAATACAAAGATTCAAATTCTCCGATATGAATAATATATATATATAAATCAATCCAAATACGTTCACTGATTCATCCAAATTCTTCTTCTGGGGTTACCCTTTTCAAAGGATATGAAAAATATTCCATAAGAGGCTCAAGGGGGGAGAGAGAAGCACTGAAATGACAAATAGGTGGTCAGCAAGAAAAAGTGAACAACAAACAAAAGGGTTTCACTCCTCATAGTATGGGTGAAATTTTATTTGCTTGTTTGCGACGAAGCATATTTTGGGAACTCGACCATGTAGTTTTGTTCACTAAGCAAATCACAGTTTATTGAAATGTGTCATCCCCCCAACCATACAATTTAGGAAAAAGATACTCAAAAAACTTTGAAGTTTGGAATTTAAACTTAGCTCAAACTTTAAAGCTTTGGCATTTGCTGACTAACCCCAGTAATTCCTTTGTTTTTTTGCCACTTCACCAGACAGAGCCCATTAGCTACAGTATTTGCAGCAATTGCCAAAGCTAGAATTTGATTTAAGAAGATAGATAAGGCTGCTAATCCGATGGCACTTTCCTGAGCCTCTGCCACATTACACACAAAGGAGTTTGTTTTCAAGGAAGTATGTTCAAGGTTGCTCAGAGTTTCTTAAGATATCAAACACAAAAGTTCACATTACTATGAGAGAGACGAAGGTAATCAGAGTACATGCATACCGACTGCCTCCCTTTCATCCTTGGGGTTCTTCTCTATTCAACAGCTGAAGTTTAAAAACATAGGAGATAGTATTTTCGATCATGGAAATGTAATGGTGGTAAAAACAGACACAGGTTGAATTACAACTGCTGGATAAATTCTGCCCTGTGGGTCCATCATTATCTGGACATCCCCACACTAGACAAGACAGGTCACAGTGACTGCATTTTCTTCTTCTTCTTCTCCCTCTCAGCTTCCTTGTTCTTTAAACAGCTAAATAAGGATTTTCTCCTCAGGAAACCGCAAAACAGAGTATCAATACAGTGGAACCTCGGGTTGCAAATGCTTCAGTTTGCAAACAATTTGGGTTCCGAATGGAAAATCCCACCAAGTTTTGTTTGGCTTCCAAATAAGAAATGGAGCGGAAAGCTTCCTTTCCACACCGTTTTCCAGTCTGCACATGTGCAGAATTGCCTGCGCATGCTCAGTAAGTGTTGCTTTGGGACGCGACCAATTCGGGTCGCGAACGTAATCCCGGAACGGATTGTGTTCGCAACCCAAGGTTCCACTGTACCTACACAAAATTGAGCCTCTAGGGCAGGGGTGTCAAAGTCAAGGCCCGTGGGCCCTAGAAACAGCACAGGACTGGCCTGAGATGACTCTGCCAGTGAAAATGGAGCCCGGGTGGGCCAAGTGCAGCCCCCTGAGTTCTCTTTTCACTGGCAGGGTTACAGGATGCCATTGTGGCTGAAAACAGAGCTTCGGTGAGTGAACTAAGCTGGCCATGCCCACCCCAGGCCCCCAAGGACAAACACAACCCTGATGTGGCCCTCAATGAAATCGAGTTTGACATCCCTGCTCTAGGGTAATGTCCATCAGACTGTTCCAGCTTTTTCCCCAATTTCCACCCATTCATTCTTTTGTTAAGACAGCCAGAAAACTAGTACTAAGCAGTCTAGCAATCCCTAAAGCAGGCTCCTCCCTCTTAAGCAGAATGGTTCCCTGGATGAGTAATTGAGAGCAGGGGAACCGCATGGGTAATGTAACAGTGGGGAAGAGGTGCCCAAGGAGGCCAAAAGGCAGAAAGGGCATTATGCAAACTCACTATGAGGTGAGCCAACAGGGAGCCCCTGTAGAACACTGGAGCACTTGGCTGGAGTCTGCCTTAAAATCTCTCCCTAATTTCATAATGGATGCAAGACTGAAGCCAGCAGCCCTCGCTGCCTTATACACAAAGTTGCTATATGGGTAAAAGTTTGCGGTGTTGGGTGCAGAGGTTTTGTTTTATATGCAACACTTCTTTAATCAAATGGATGGCATCTTCTGGAATTGCTTAGAACAGGGTAAGCTCTGAAAAAACTTTTTTAATCATTTAATGTTAGACTGTGGTAGCAGATGCCAAGGCTATGAAAGGTTTCCTGGAAAATAAAACACATTTGCAGGAATCCAGATCATTTTGAGGGCTTGGGAAAGAGATAGTTTCAAATCCTAGTGTCTTCGTAAAGTTTTCTGGGTAAGCCACTTTCTGACTTGGGACAGCTGACACCAGGTTTTCTCAAACTTTGCAGTACGGCAACATTTTAAAAATAGCAAATGAATTTATGCAATATCCCCTGCGGCCCATCACCCCAAATAAAACGCATGATTTCATTGAGGTTAGGTTTGAGCAAGAAATACATCTACTGCTTACATTTAATCATTAGTTTTAATCTATATATCACAACTATTGTTCAACTTTGCGATACTGTAACTGTGGCCTGGCGCAGGCAAAGTGAGTAGCAGAGCTCGCAACAAGGTTTAACAATGCTTCCTCTTTAAGGGCACAAGTCTGATCCATTAAAAATAATAATCTTAAACCTGCCTCTTTGCAGCAAGAATGGGAAGGCTTTTGAGGATGGAGGCTCAGAGTAGACAGGTACAGGTAGTCCTTGATTTATGATCACAACTAAGCCCAAAATTTCTGTTGCTAAAGGAGACATCTGTTAAATGAATTTTGCCCCGTTGTACAACCTTTCTTGCCATGGTTGTTAAGTGAATCATTGCCGTTTTAAGTTAGTAACATGACTCTTAAGCGAATCTGGCTTCCCCGTTGACTTTGCTTGTCAGAAGGTCACAAAAGGGGATCACATGACCCCGGGACTTTGCAACTATCATAAGTATAAGTCAGATATCAAGCATCTGAATTTTGATCATGTGACCTTGGCGATGCTGCAAAGGTTGTAAACGTGAAAAACAGTCATAAGTCAGTTTTTTCAGTGCTTTAGAGCAAGAATTTTCTGAGTTTTTCTTTTTAGGTTGGAAAGAGTTAAGGGGGCCTTCTTCGCAAATTGTTCTAGATTTCAGGTGTTCAAGGTCTCCTTAAGGCTTATTTTAACCTCTTTGAAATTACAAAATTCTATATTTTTTTAAAAAAGGTGTTGAAGGACATTGGGGTTCAGGTTGCTTCTTCATGCTTTCTAATAAGGAGAATACTTATTTCAAATTTGTCATTTTAATGGACAAAAGTGGGGGGTAGGGTTGTAACTCTATTGTTTTAAATAGGCTTACAAAAACCTTTATCCTAACCTTTCTCCTAAAGGAAGATTCTCAACAATTGGGATGCCCCTGTTCCTCTCTTTCCTGTCTCCTTACAATTGGCCATTTAAAAGCTGGCTATTTAAAAGAGCCCAGTTACCATGCAAAATGTGGTAGCATAGGGATAAGAAGACAGAAAATAGCAAGAAGAGAGATTGGGATAATTCAGCAGAGTGGCAACAGATGGACAGGACCATTTGTGGCAAGAGATAGTAGAGACAGAGCACCCCAAAGGACGTAAACTGAACTCCACCAAGGATTCCGATGCGACGGAAAGTTAGCCCAGGTGCTAGCAAAGGGACCAGAATCCCAAACACTGGCAAGATTGAGTAGACCAGAACACAAATTCATTGCAAGCAGCAAGATGTTCAAAAGGCCAAGACATGGGCATCTTAAGAGGCCAGGGAGATTAAATTTCAATGAAAGGCAGACCAGAACATCTGCCACCTATATGAGCCACCAGAAAGGCACAAAATAGCAACTACAGCCTTCCAGGAACACCTAAGAAAGAGACAAATCCAGCTGTCCGTCCAACCTCCGGGCATTTTAGCCATGCAAATGGCTGTGACGTGGCTTGAGCAAGGGAGAGCTCAAGGATAGCATCTGCCTTGGGTTTTATCCTTATGTTGTTGTTGTTGTTTTTCCTTTTCTTTTCTTTTTTGATCTGCTTGTTGGCTTTTTGTTTTTAACTGAACTCTGCCCAGAGTCCCTCAGTATTAGGGCAGATTGTAAGTATTGTTAAAGAAAGAAATAAATTCAGCTGTGGCAATGGAACTTTGAAAGCATCAGAAGGCCACAGGCTCATAATGGGATGCACCTTTACGGGATAGGGACTAAGTCCTTCACCAAGTCTTAACAAGGATGAAGAGCAGCCATGACCCATCTGGAGAGACGCTATAAAAACTGGGCCAATCCTTTACGTACTGTAGTTTCTAAATACACGGGGAACGTCGCCTATTGCTTCAAACTGAAAGCCACCATCCACTAGACATATAGAACATGCAGTGATTATTTGAGGGATATTGTGGTGTCAAAGAAGAAAACATAAAGAAGAATATTCCAACTAAGACTAAAATATGAAATGTACTTAGGGAAGAAAAGAGAGGCCTGTCCATAATACCAATCTGCCCTTATAGAAAGCAAGGTAAGGAGATTCAGAGTGAGCTATAATGAATTCGTCTATTGAGATGAAGTCACTGAAATGAAGAAGGACGTCTTTCAAGAGGGCAAGCAGTTAAGATAAGTGGCCATTAGATTCAAAATGTTGAGAGATAAGCACTGATAAATCCAACAATACATTTCAGGTCAGTCTAGGAGTGGAGGGGAGTGGGTACATGTGGAACAAACCTTTCATAAAATGCTTCAGCAATGAGTCCAAATGTAAGATTCCTCTCTAGGAAAAGCCATACTGAGGCAATGTTATGAAGTAAGCATCATGAGAAGAAGAAAAAAACAAATGTAATAGGTATTGAGAGTTATAAGATCATAATAATCCCACTCAGCAAAAGTGAGGAAGCAACACCATTTGGTTGCAAATGTCTTTCTCATAGAAAGTTTCCTCAACTGCAACAAAGCATTGTCTACAGTACTGAAGGTGGAGATGGTCTCGGAGTGAATCATCCATACAAGGAATTTTAAAGTCTGCAGAATCAGCTCTTTGAGGTAGTCCAGATCAGGAAAAAGAATAACTGGAACTAAACTTACATTGATAGAGGCTATCTTGAAAGTGGGGGCGCAGTGGCTCGGCGATTAAAAGACACTGAGTTATCAGTTGGAAAGCTGACAACTCGGGTTTGAGACCGGAACCATGTGCAATAGGGCAAGCTCCCATTACTTGCCCCAGCTCATGCCCTCCTAGCAGTTCGAAAGCATGCAAATTCAAGTAGATAAATAGGTACCACTTAGATAAGAAGGTAGCAGCATTCTGGCACCAATATAGTGTTTAGTCATGCTGATTACATGACCACAGAAATGTCTTTGCATAATGCTGGCCCCCTTGGCTAAGAAATGGAGATGAGCACCATCCCCTAGATTTGGACACAACTGGACAAGGGAAAATCTTGACCTTTATCTTAAAAACCTGACTGTGTTTTCTTTTGTCTCCCTCCTATACCCCAAGGAGTTAAGTCAGAGATAGTTTGAGTTTCTTTCTAATGTCATCTTCTTTTTCCAGGCCTGAAACATGTTTTTGCGACTGCTGCCACATAGTTTCTTCAAGATAATACCAGTGGCTCTCCAGAGGAGGTCTGGATGAGGGATCCAAACCTCAGGACAGAAAACAACAAGTTAAAGGAGATTTGGCCTTGTATAAAGGAAGTAAGGAAAATGTTTTTGGGAAGGTGTGTTACCAGATTGCCATTCATATTGTCCTTCTGGAGCTTCATGGCACCTTGGTCAGGAGGATGAAATGGAAATAATGAAGGAGTAGACCTGCCTAACAGAAGAGGAACTCATCCCTTGGGTTGGACCCAGAGCCATTTTTGGTGCAGTATTTGCTGCCCAATGAGCTATTGCTGGCCATGAAGACATTCGTGGCCAGAAGATATGAACCATTCATTAAAGTGGTTGACAAAGCTCCAGCAACTTCCACATGCTGTGGTTTATATTATCTTGTCACCTCGTAGCAAAATGGGCAGCAAATAAATTTAATAAATAAAAACAATGCAGTCGCTATCTTTTTCAAATATACATTTCATGTATTTATCGAAAGCTTTTCAAATGCTCAAGATGCTGTGATAATGTTGAACTATATAGCAAAGTTTTGGAATTTTACTGTTTATCAGGAATTATGGTTGTATCAAATCAGGGGTTGACTAAAAAGAATGAATAGAAACGCGGTATTATTCCAAATGTCAAGGCACGGCTGCCAGAAATAAGAGATTACTTGTTTTGGAAAAGGCAATATTTTCTACTATCAAAGGATGCGAAAAACATTTATTACTATGACAGATTTTGTGGTAACTTACAATAATATTTTGAACTGGTCATATTACAATAGTGAATTCATTAGCAAACCAGTGCTTATTGACCAGTTAAAAAAAGTAATTTCCAGCAGATTGTCTTTTCCAGCAAGTTGAATTACCACCAAAGGAGTTGTCCATGCAGCACACCAATTCCAAAAATACTTCCTGTGGTTTTACAAAGGAGTCAATCTCACACTATCATTATTGGCTTACCGTGTAAGCGTAATATTTTCTGATAGTATATTCAATATAGTAGGAAATTCTTGAATGCCCAAAGTGCCTTAAATATACCCAGAAGCAAAAGCTCATTGATGTGAACAACCAACTCAGTAATACACCACACATCACAAATCCAAAGGGATAGGCAATGAACTTGGCAATCTGTTATAGTTGCACTGGTAGTAATCATTACGGACTGAGATAGTGAAACAATAATGATATCTCTCTATTATTCATTACAGTTTGCTAAATTTTATAATGCTCTGCATCAGATGCAGTCACCAAGGTGAATGTCAACCGGTGCCAAAAACTGGAACCATAACTGGCATAGGTACATCTAAAGGCAACTTTATTGTGGTAGCCAATATATAGGTTAACAATGAAAAAACTTTAAACTTACAGTACTTAGCACCAAGAAAAGGTGAGCTAAATTACCATCTACTTGGATCACTAGAGTCTTATTCCAAGAAAGGTAAGTTCTTTTTCTTTTGACATCTAGGTCCATGTCAATTAATTTGATATCTTGCAAAGGAGTGTAAGACTCTTGGTAGCTGAATATATTGGAAGTAATATTCTCTTTAAAAGTTTTTTTTCCCCAGGATCGATTTTAAAATCTAGGCCTATCTACAAGCCAAGAGTTCTTGATGTTTCTTGGCAAAACTGTACCTAAGATTCACACGAGTAGCAACCAGTTAACCAGGTATTGATGCATATACCGTTCTGTATAGAATGCATACATTAACTTTATAGGGTTGGAGGGGAGAAGCTTGCTTGCATAAATGCAAGTTACTGTTGTTTGATCTGGTAAGAAACTGATCAGAATGAAGGAAATGCGTTAAAAAGATCCATTGATAGACAGCATTAGAGAAAAACAACACAACATGCTGTTGTTGCAGTAGGTGAAAACAAAACAAGAGCTATGGCTAATGCATTCATGATAAAACATCAGGTTTGGCTCCAACTAAGTTTTGAAAACTCTGAAAATAACACAGAAGCCACCGATGTGGATTCCTTTTTCCGTTCAAATTATGTGTGAATTAATAATTCATGGCCACTGTGAAAATATTGATCCAAGTCATTTGGGGCCCAACGCATACCAAAGGTCACACATTAGATCTGGTTATAATCTCAGGCAAGTGTGACATGATCAGTAGGTGGAGGACAGGTATTGGATTTCAGAGGAAGCTTGCAATTTCTTCCAGAGAATATGGGTGTGCAGTTTGACTGAGCCCTTAGGCTCTACCTGGAATGGGCAGGTAACAAGGCTGTGATTGCTCCTATGGAATCTCCCTCTTTTGATCCCAGAAGCCTCCTTGTTTCTACAAGTTGCTCTGGGTGATGAAATGACAAAATAAATGCCTAGAGCAGGGGAAGGCAAACTTGGCTCTTTTATGACTTGTGGACTTCAACTCCCAGCATTCCTGAGCTAACATGACTGGAA